>OY757935.1:237346-367346 GCA_963585895.1 Sepioteuthis lessoniana
CCCACCCCCGCACACAAAATTGAATTGGCGACCTGAGTATATAGAAATGTGTAAATGGCATAAGATTTAATGGTGCTGAAAATGGAATTTAAGTTCCGGTTGATGATGTTTGCAATAATGCCCTTAGGAAAGGCATGAACCACTACTTCCTTTAGTTATGGTTAAAGTAGCAGTTTCATTGAGTTCTCTACCCAATGTGCAAGGCAACCGATCTAGGAGGACAACTCTGAATTCAATCCATCGAAAAGACAATTAGAAACCACTGCACTATCTCTCCCAGGAATAGTTTACTGATAAAGGAAGCTGTGGAGAGTCATGTTTGCTTACACTCTGAAAGAGCTTGGTATTTTGCATTATGGAATACATAATTTTTTTACCTTTCACAAAATGGTGAGTACTTATTTAGTATATGCTTTTAACTAACCTCTCTATCAAGAGCAAGATGCGACACAAGGTCAATTTCTTAGTGAACTATAACTGGTTTAAATTCAAAGTTTTCTTTCTCTTAGATTGGTTGTCATATCAAAGTTAAAGCATCAAATCTGCTCTATTATTTACCCATATATGTATTTACAAACCCCTTGGCACAGGCAGAGTGTGACACCAGGTCGATTTTTTTTTTTTTTTTTTTTTTTTAATTTTTTTTTTTTTTTAAATTTTTTTAAAGCAGAATTTAACGGGTTTGAATCCAGAGTTTTCTTTCTTCTTGACTTGATGCCTAACCAAGGCTAAAGAACCCAGTCTGCCCTACTATTTACTCATAGCTGGAGGGAGAATAGTTGGATTCATACCTTTCCCAAGGGTATTAATGTTATGTCAAGGATTTGGACTCAAGTTGCCAATAGCATTTCTTACAACAATAAACATTATGCTAAGCGTTATTGTTATTTAGCATTGGTCGTTATAAATTTTCATTTAAGATCTAAATAATGAAGTAATCATCTTTACTAAGTCATGTCCACCCATTCCCTTTCATGTATCTTGGTCGAATTAGATTTTGCTTTTTATCTAACTGATCTATACTTTATTGTATAATTATGACTTGTTAAGAGTCAACGGTGGGTTGGGGTAGTGTGTGGATTTTGAACAATCTACTTATTTGCTTAAGCTAATTTCCTTCTTCACTTATTTATTTGATGAGAATAAAAAGTATTAGCAATATTGGCATGTGTCTCAAGTGGTAAGCTGCCTTCCTGCTGATCAGATCGTATCTATTCTTTACAGGAAAGGTGTATCAGAACGACAACTGCACCTACCTAAGCAATCAGGGCTGGCACTTATATATTTATATATATATATATAAACACACACACACACTTCCATGCAAAGGGAGGAGAAGGAGAAGGAGGCTTATCTACCAAAAGCTCACCTGATAAATCCAAGCTTAGTCTTCTTAATGTGTCAGTTCACTATACTTTCTCCTCTTCTTCATCTGCTTCTTCTTCTTCTTCTGTCACACAACAGGCATAACAAAGCCTCTCTCTCTCTCTCTCACCTTGACATAAAACCAGTAGAATCCTTATAAAATACCATGTACTGGCATCTACACAATTTTGTGAAATATTACATGTACATCTTTTTCAGACAAGTAGACATCAGGATTGTATTCTATTAAGCGTGAAGCAATCAATGTATTATTGATCGCTCGATAACCAATATCTTTACTTATCTACCCCATAAACTCATTGCCCTGTCAGCAGGGATTAAAAATACATTGACTGCATCTTTTGCAAAGGGTAAATCCTCCCCTCCAAAAAAAGGGTGTCCCGAGAATGACAAAAGTGTTTCTGATGGCGAGGCTAAAGTTCTGGAGATCTGAGGAGTGTGGAATACCACTTCATTACTATTACTCCCAGGCTCATTCTGCCCTGCAGTGGTTGTATCTATTATTAATAGTTACTTGAAAACATATAACTGTGTGCAAACAAATGACTATTATTAAATAGAAGCAATAACTTGAAACTATGAAATTATTAGTATTAGATTGGAATACTTCAGATGATACAACTGTGTGTGAGTCATTTGTATTAGGAATACTTGATATCATATTGTTAGTAAGTTGGCTGACCATAGTTGAGGGTGACCCAAAGGCTCTTTTTCAAGGTGTAGGGGAGGGCACTACTACTTTCTTTGGACTGCTCCACTTAGCCTTGATCCATGCCTTATAATGTTGAGGTGCCCTTTGTGTAATGGTTATCGTCGTAGGAAATGAACACGGCGACACGAGTTCAAATCCTGGATGAGACTGATTGCATTTCACATAGCACTAATACCCTTGGGAAAGGTATGAATCCAATTATTATCCCTCCAGCTATGGGTAAATAGTAGGACAGACTTGGTTCTTCGGCCTTGGTGAGGCAACTAGTCTAGGAGAAGGAAAACTCTGAATTCAAACCTGTTAAACTCCGGTTAAAAATTGACCTTGTGTCATATCCTGCCCGAGTAGAGGGGTTGGGTAAATATGATAATGTTGAGGTATCAAGTACCATTTTTTGAGTCATTGGTATGACTCAACCTGGACCATTGGTAAACGTTCAAACCATTATGCTAATGGGTCAGTTGACCATATAACTATGAAAAAAAATTCTTAAAAAGCAACTGCACAAAAAATGTAACTATAAATGTACAAGGAATACAATACCCTAACCTCTAGGCATTAAATAACCCTAGGTGGGTTGACATTCTATTAAAATCAACCAATTATGAATTATAACTGATTAATTGTCTTAATTCTTTTCATCTTATTTTGATGTCTTTCCTCTTTTCTTTTTTTCCAGGTTCCAGAAAACTTCAGAATAGTTGTCCAAGCCACCCTTAGAGAATTTTTCAAGGCTATTTCCACAGGAAAAGACAGTGAACAATCCTGGAAAAAGGCTATCTATAAAATTATATCTCGAATGGATGATACGATTCCAGAATTTTTCAAATCACCCAACTGGATGGAGCAGCTTGGTGATGCTTAACAATGGTTAATGTATAAATGTGTGTGTCTGTGTCTATATATATATATATATGTCTACCTACCTACCTATCTACCTATCTGTATCTATCTATATCTATATATATATATATGTATAGATAGATAGATAGACATACACACTTTTTGGTTGTCTGTTCATTTCTCACTCTAAGAAACTAGATGTGATTGGAATGGAGTAGATGAATGGTTGCTTGCTTGATGGGTTTTTTTGTCATGGTATCCTTGGGAATAAAGGAATGGGCCCAAACTTGGAACTCTGCAACAACTTACTGTCATCTTGCTCGAGTGTGAACTCTCTTGCATGTCAAGTAATGCAGTACAAAATGCCTGTAAAACCTTTTCAAGTGAAACTCACAATTGACAAATGAGAAAAAAATGCACTCATTTATTCATTTTTTTTTTAATGATTTTTTTTTTTTTTAATTTTTTTTTAGAAAACCTCTTTTGAAAACTGTTTTATTTTAAAGAATCACAGCTTATATTAAATTGCTCTTAATTTTTTTACCAATGTGGAAGTTATAAAGTTGAGTTATGGTGACTCCCCAGATATCAACATTAAACTTTTTTCCCCCTCATTGGTCTGCTTCTTGAAACATGACTGCAATCTTCCATTGCATAGAAGGAAAGATGTTTGCTGTCTGTTACTTGATCCTTTTTCTATGCTTAAAGGATCATTGGAGATGAGAGAAAGAAATGGAAAGAAACTGTTTCTTTTTGCCTTTCTCTATATGGAAAGTTCCTGAAAATCTTTCTAGTCCATTTTTTTTCAGGACATTTAAAAAAGAAAAATTTTTTTTTTAAAGAAATTTTTTGCATAATCTAGTTTCAGTTTGATGGCAGAGTACACAATTGAAGATAATATATGAAAAGTTGTCAAGAAGGCTTGTTTTCTTGCGTGTGTATCTGTGGAAGATCTGACGATTCTGATCCAACTTGAGATTATAATGTTCATGACAATTATCTAAAATCAATTGCAATATTTTGGCTCAGATGAAACTTTTTCTCTTGATATATTAAAAGAAAATCATTTTGAGGTCATCATTTTTTTTTTTTAAATAAAAACAAAACAAATAAAAAACAAAAAACATACAAAGAGGAACCAATACAAGAGCACTTGTTTTTGATATGATGGAACTAAAACCTTTGTATACTTTCCAAATTTTTTGGAAGGGTAATTCTTCGATCATCTGCCTTCTTTTGTTATAGGCAGAGCAGATTTCTGCATAATAACAACTGTTTGACTTCATTATTATTATTATTATTATTATTATTATTATCGTCATTTTTATTGATTTAAGTTAATGGCTGATATTTTATATTATTCGAGGGTTTTCATAATTTTTTGAAAACAATACAAAAACTTTTGCAGATTTAAAAGATAAAAACTGAACATTCCAATGGTAAAAACAAAACAAAAAACAAACTCATGGTTTATTTATTTTCATTGTTTTTTAAACTCTTATTTATAGAAATCTGATCTTGCTTTCCAATCTATTACAAAAAAATGGAATTCAAGATTATGAAAATTTTGATATTTGACATTCCTGTTGGTTTTTATTAAATGAAATCTGTTATTTATCTAGTTTTTTTTTCTTTTCTTTTTTTTTTTAAGAAAGGAAAATAATTTCTTTTATTTTTCATTTTTTTAAAGAAGAAAAATGAAGTGTTTTTACACAGTTTGTGTGTTGATGTTTCCTATATGAGTTGAATCCAACCCTTGGCCCTCCATTGTGTGAGGGTCAGGCTTCTGTGTTGATGCTTCTGGCTTTAACACTTGGTCTTTCCACTGCACAACATTTCTCTTCCATAAATAGTAAACAAAATTTCATGAAAATCACTCACTGTTACTTTTTTTCTTCCATCAATTTAAAAAAAAAAAAGTGTTATAATTACTGCAAAACACCCAGAAAATTTAATTTTTGATATGACATGAAGAATTTACCTTCATATTCAGCAAAAGTTTAGAAACTTAAACAGGGTTTTTTTAATCAAAATGATATAAAAAATCAACAGTATCCCATCTCATCCTTTCACTCTCTCTCTCTCCCTCTCTCTCGTTTCTCTTTCTTTCTGTCTGTCTATCTGTCTGTTTTTTAAGAATGTGATAAATCTGGAGTAATTTGTTAAATTCCTAAAATTTAAATGTTATTATTTCAAACAATAGATTGTTATTTTTAAAACCAATAGTTCTTATTTTTTTAGAATAAGGCTAAATATCTTGTAGATATTGAATTGATCCGAGTCAACATCATTCTTATTGTTTTTGAAACTGAAATAAGATAAAATATTTATCACTCAATCAAATTTATTTTCTTTAGATATTTCTAGAGATTTGTTCTTTGATATTTGAAGCCATTTTTTAAAAAGTTAAACAGATTTTTACTACTAGTTTTATTATTAAAAATCTGTTTTGCTATGAATTTCCGCGCCCCCTATCAATCTAAAATCCACTCAGGTTAATCTGTTTTATTGTATGCAGTAGGTGTAATAATCTACTTCTTTCATCTTCCCTTATGTATGTCTTTGTAGAAAAAGAAAAATACACCCACAAATCCTCCTTCTCTCTTTCATTGCATATAAATTTCTTGTCACAACACCTGCAAACTCAAATTTAATGCAAAATGCCATATCACTCAGGTGATTTTTCACAGTCTGCTGAAACAGGGTTTTCCTTCCCATCTCTCCAAACACTAGCACAAATTTTAGCAAATTTCTTTCTTTTTTTTCTTTTTTTTTTTTGCAAATGATCTGCACAATTTACTTTTAAAAAATTCTGGCAGTAAAACCATTTTTACAAAGAAAACTTTCACAAAATTTTAGTTTTACTACAATAAAATTTATTACTGATTATTATTTTCTGACTCTGAATGGTCCAATCCATTCCATTATCTTGACGCAGATGTTGTCTCCAGCAAACATTCTGTCCTTAATTTCAGTCGCTTTAACCAAATGGCACATGGATAGAATGGAGAGTGACTCTAAGAACAACTTCATAAGTCAATCCTCTCAATGGAAACAAATACTTTTTTAAAATTGTTGTTAAACGATGAAAGAGAGAGATGACTAACAAAAACGAAAATATTAGCTTTATTGTAATGAAGTAGACAAGTTAGAATCAACTTAAAATATTTGGAAGCAACCAGAATATATTTCATTTCTTCATTTTATTTTTTATCTCACATTCAGATTATTTGCAAATCATAGTTGATGGTTGGTAGATTGCCTCCATGTCAATCATGAAATTTTTTAAAAGAATGTCTCATTTGGTTTCTATAAAAATAATGGTGTGAAATATATTTGGCATCAAAATGAACTTTGACCTGAAATATTCCATTTATAATTGTACATTACACAAATTTGTAGCCATCATCTCATATGGAAGCCTGGCTTAAAAGCTTTTCACTCCATTCTACAAAAATTACTGCTGCCACTCTTTGTACCATTTTCATTAATTTCAGGTGCTATGTATAAATGATCATTTTTTTTTTTATCTTTATTAACACAACTTTTAGTGATTTTTCTTTCTCAAGAATCCAATTATGTTCACTTAATTTCATTATGAAAACTATTTGTCCATTAATCAGCCGACTTATATTTTGGAATGATTTTCATGAAACAAAATGAATTTACAGTAACTGAGTTTCCCCATTATTTTTAATTAAAAAAACAAACCTGAAGAAAAATTTTAAAAATATCTTGAATATTTATTGAAAATTTTTTAATTATCAGACATGGTTTTTAATTCCTTCTTCACACAGATTGTTTCAAATCTTTATATATGCCAGACTTTGTTTTAGATATAATTTCTGACAATTTAAATATCTTTATTGTGCTGCATATTCTAAGAGATAACAAAAAAAAAAGGCTAGAAAAAAATAAACTTAGCTTCAATTTTGTAGAAAACTATTGTCAGTGATTTCAAATAATAAGGAATATTTTAAGTCAATTTGGATTTTTTTTTTCTTTTTAGTTTGTAAAATTGTTTTGTAAATCTGATATATATATACAATCAGTTTTGCAAATTAATGTCTAAAAGTGGTGGGTCATATAAGATACATATTTTTGGTATGCCCAAATCCTTTCAAAAGAAAATGAAGACATTTTACTCCAGTATTACCTATCAAGGGCAGTTTCAAGGGCAAGTGGTGTGTAGCCCTTGTGGTAAACACCATTTTATTTCAAATTTTTTTTCCACTTCGTTTGTCTTTTAAAATTTATTTACCAACATTTTTCAACTGCTCTTTGGTGTATTTTATTGACAGTGGATTTTTGTGATATCAAAGTGAGTTTTATAAGCAGACTGATCTTATTTGAATTAAATTTAAAAAGAAAACAAAACATTTCTGTTCATTTAACCTAATAAAACTCATTCAGCAAAAAGAAAATTATGTGAAACATAAACATACATTTTTCATCACCTGTTCTTTTTTTTTCTTTTTTTTTCCATGAATATTCCATAATTGAGTTTCCAATGAATAATTTTTAACAAATGCCTTATTTATTCAATGAGTTTTCCAATGTATTTCTCCAAATTCTTTTTAAAATTCTTTTGCTGACTTATATTTAGATGCTCACATTAATAGAGACTAAATACCCACAAACAAATATTAATACATTTTAAATTGAAGTAAAATAACATTATATTTACTTGAGTAAAATATGATCTCAAATTTACTCCAACTACTACAAATTTATCTTATCTTTCTGATATGAATATGACTACATAAGTAAAGCCATATGCCTATTTTACATGAAACCAATGTAATTATTATTCTCTTCACATTGTGGATTGCTTTACTTATGCTACATCCCAGAAAGTTACTGAGTATGACAAAAGGAGAATAGAGCAGCTGAAATATTTTGAATATAGCAACCGAGATGAATATAGAGAATAATGACAATACCTCATTTCAGAAATATAGACAGATATTGACCAATGTGATATCAGTGCAAATTTTAAAATACGTGTTATTATATAAATGACCAAGTTGGAAGGCAGATGCGTGATTTGTCGTTTTCTTTGGTCTTTTAGAATTTAGAAGGAAATGCATCATAGATATATAAATGTTGTTCTTATCCTTCCCCATGAGTGACAGACAAATTAGTGTGTAAACGTTACAATTGTGCATTTGTTTTAAATCTGTTCACACATTTAAAATATTTTTGCCAAATTTGAAAACTTTAAATCAATTCAAGTTTGAGTTAGAATTTGTTTTTGATTTATTCTATCTTTTATTTAATAAAGATCAAAATTTTTTGTTTATCATCATTATAACAACAACAACAACATCAACAACCAATCATTTCTTTTATATTCTAGTATAAGGCTGCCATCTACCTTGACTTTTTTTTTAAAACTAAATTTCTCACATTATTCAGGGATAAGTACAAACATTTTCCCTTCCAATTCAACATATTTCCACTTTTACGGTATCAGAAGAAACAACAACAAGAAAAATAAAAGAAATAAAATAACATGAAAAACAAAAACAAAAAAAAAACAAACCAGACAATGAAAAACTGAACCATTCTTTATTATTGCTACAAATTTTAAAGAAACTTCAACGGCTTAGACACACATAGGAAGTGATTATTTTCCTTGATTATTGTTGTCAAAATTTCCTTTCATCAATTGTCTTAATAAAAATTTTTTTATGTCAGCTGTCCTATATTGTAAGTTTTAAATTGAATTACTTTTTAAAAAATATCTTTATTCTTTTTGCTTTACTTTTTAAAACTGATTTTTAGAACTCAAAAATATTTTCTTGATTGCTTTGTTTTAAGTTTGTTCAGTCCAACAACTATTTTGATCAACGTTAAAGGTTTCTTTACTAAAGTCTATTCATTTATTTTGTCAAATCTGGTCTCGTCTCTTGGAATGACATAATTCTGATTCTTCAGGTTTTAGGTGCACTTTTTTAGTTTAACCCTTTTGCAGGCAGGTAATTTTTTGATGCTTGTAAAGTAGGGGGATTATTTTCAGAAAATTTACAAAACAGAGAGTATGTTCAAACAAGTCAATTATATATATATATATATATAAAATAATATATATATATATATGATAATTTGATCATATCATATCATGTAATGACATACAAATCACAGGTATTCCATGACAATTTTGCTGTAATGCATACAGTGGGGCCTTGTCCTTAACATTAAATTGCTGAACAAGCAGTCAATAGGAATATGCCTTACATTGAGCTACTGTAAAAATGACAAAATGTCTCTCTGCCTTTGTACCATTGGTGACAAAAATGTGGCTCTTCCTGCAAAAGGGTTAAATTTATATTCTTCAAATAAATATTCAAGTGTATTGGGTTGGCATGAATTTGCCAATGGTCTTTCTCTTATGTTTCATTGTTATAGTTTGTTCAATTTTCAAGTTGAAGATTATCTAAGTTAAAAGAAAAAAAGCAAGTCGCCTGATCCATTTTCCCAGCTTATCATCCTCTTTGAAGCAAAATTCTTATTGTAATGAAAATGCCTATTTGACATTTGTAAAGCCCTGGTAAAATGAGATAGATGTAAGAAATGCAATTCTCAAAAGCCCTTGACATTTTCTTGTATTTGATCTCTCTTCTCAACTTGGTGGAATAAAACACAAAAAGCACCAATGACGTCCACCTATGATGGAGGTGGTATGTGTGTGAGTGAGAGAGTTTTTGTAAATTCAAACAAACTACTAGACAAGACTTTTCTGTTTTTCGGACACAAAAGTAAATTAACATGAAGAAATTTTTTATTTATTTATTTTTTTTTTTTGAGTGAGTAAAGCACAATATAAAAGTTCTTTTTTCTGTTTAGAATTCTTTGTGACTTTTGAACATTAAAACAATGAAGCCTTATTCTTTGTTAGTTTAATGTTGGATCTTGGAATGTAATAATTTCAATTAGACACTGCTAGTAGGTTAAAAAGATTTCCATAAACTTTAAACTTTTTTTTAATTTGGAATAGATTTAAATGAAAATATATTGTCAAATCAATGATTTCATAAATATGCAGGAAATTCTATACATATGTTTTATTATACATAGTATTTTATACGATCCTTTAGTTTGTTTGGGTTTTATGGCATATCAGCCTTTGTAGGATATTGAATGCCAAATCAATTTTTAGTCAAATTAACAGTTCTATTTTACACAATTCAGTTTAACATAAGTAAACGGTTTAATTGTCAAAAACGCTTCTATTTCAAGCTATTTCAGTTTAATCAAACAGTTCTAATTCAAACAATTCAGTTTAGTAGAAGTATAGTTTTTGTTTACACACAGTTAAGTGTCAAAACAGTTCTATTTAAAACAATTCAGTTTAGCATACAAAAAACAGTTGTATTTCAAACAGTTCAGTTTAACATAAGTATGCAGTTTAAATGTCAAAACATTCCTATTTCAAGCAATTCAGTTTAGCAGAAATACACAGTTTAGTTCTATTTAACCCATTGACAGGACCCTATCAGGTGCTACCACTCCAGGCCAGAGTGGACCTGGGAGCAATGGCAATGAAGAGGTGCTTTGCATTCCCCAAAGTTCTTGCATTACTGGAACCTCATCATCAGATTGTTTAGTGTCATATGCAGGACACTTATTCAGGGAGGTTCTTATCTCTGCAGAGAAGCAGTCGGTGTATTCTACAGCCCCAGCTGACCGAGCAAGATCCTATTGTACTAGTACAATAAAATACCGAAAGAAAGAAAATTATAAAACATTTATTAAATATGACTTTATCAATGAGATTTAAAAACATTGTAATCTAAAATATTTGGTAAATTTTTGAACCTTCAAAAAAAACGCTTTTTAGATTTTTAAAGGTTAAACTATTTTTCTGGTTTGACTAAAAATCTTCTCAAACGTTTTGTTGATCTTCCAGATTATTTTGCTTCATTTCTTTTCAACTACAAACGCCAAAGTGTGAAATTTTAATGTCTTCTTCCGCCAAGCAGTAGGGAATGAAGATCAACAAAGATCTTCAATGAAGATTTGAAATGTATCGTTCATTGATCTGTCTTATCACAATATTTCTTGTTTTTTTCCTCATCATCCTCCTCCTCCTCCTCCAACTTGAGAATTGATTCAACTCAAAGATAATATTTACATAGTGTAGTTCTTTTCATTTTTGGTTTACCATTATTGATCAGACTGTGTCTCCAAGTTTCCTCTTCATATTTCTAATGTCAAACAATTAATTTATTCTTCTGTCAAGATTCTGACCAACACGGATGATTCAAAGAGATTTTCCGCAATGAATCACGGGTTGTAAAAGTGAAATCAGGAAGTTGATGACCTGCTTGAGGAAAAGAGATGGGAAAATTCTTTGATTCTGTGAAAAATGGATTTTTAAATGCATACTTCTGATCAGGAATGGCATCTTTTCAAAGAGTGGGGAAGGGGGGTAATTGGAGTTTTATCAGATACTTTTAATTTATTTATTTATTTTTTTGTTTTATTCTAATGTGCAATACTTGTACAATCTATTGAGAACTCCTTGTCCATATAGATGAGTCATGTTATTATTTCATGTTATTTTTTTGTTTTTGTTGTTTCTTTCTCTAATGTTGGCTTCTTTTATATGCAGCTCCCTTGGCCACTATCCGAACAATGAGCTTTCTTTGAGACAAACATCAGTTTTTCCAATTGCACATTCTTCAGAGAATCTTTCAAAGCAGTTTTAAGATCTTTTCTCCTGGTCTTAAACAAGCAAAATATCTAATATTGACTATCAATTAGAGAAATTTCAGCCTTTCTTTAACTGATTCCTTTTTCAACTCTCTCCACCGCAATTCTTATTTGAATATCTGACATCTTGGAAATGAAAGCATTCTAAGGAATATTTGAAGTTGCACATTTCTCTGATTCTTTTCTTTTTTTCACCATTTTTCTTTGAGATGTTCTTAGATTTTATTGTTGTTAAACATACAACTTCTTTAAAAGTCTTTGTGAATTAATTTAAAGAAAAATTTTCAATTCTAGTCACATTTGAGATGAGATTGTTTTGGTCAATTTCAGTTTGGTATATTTCGATATCTCTTGAGTTTAACCTTTTTACACATATATACTTTTTTTCATTTTGATTCTTTCTGATTTCTCTCACTTCATTTTTATGTCAATTGTTTTTTAAAAACTTTTAAAAGAATTTCTTTGGGGAAAGACTTTACTCATATTAAAGTCTTTCTTTCGTTTTATCTTTATAGTTTTTATTTTGACCCATATAACTTCAAAACTTCCAAAATATCTTAATGAAACTATTTACTTAGAGGCCAGTACTTGATGGTTTAACAGGAATAAAATTACACAATTCTAATATAATAATCAAACCATAATGCTATCTTTTGTTGCATGAAGAATCGAATTTGCTTGATTTATTTTGAATATTTCTGGAGAACAAAGAAATAGGGTTCACTTGAAATTGATGTGATTGATTAAAAATGTACAATTCAAATAATCCGGCAAAAATATAAAAATTCTTATACAAGGTTAAAATTGCTATTTACTTTTCTGATCATTAGCAAATTTTGATTTTTCTCTTTATTATTTTTATCAAAGCTCTGATATTTTTAGACAATGACATAAGGATAGAAAATATCTAAGAAAATAATTGCCAAAAATAAATTATTTTCTTTGATATGTGCTAACTTATCAGGCATTACAATTATTCATTTTGATATCTTGTAGATATAAATGATAAAGATATTTAAAAGGAAACAATAGTTTTTATAAGAAACATTAAACAAAGTTTAGGCAGCAGAATAAAGAAACTCCTTATACAATCAACCCGATACTTGCCAACATTTTCATTGAGTGATTAATTGATGGATTGGTTGATTTTAATGGCATATCAACCCATCTAGGGTTATTTTATGCCTAGCGGTTAGGGAATTGCGTTCATTGTATGTTCATAATTATATTTTTTGTGTTGTTATTTCTTAATTTTTTTGGTGTTTTTTTTTTTTTGCACACAGTCCTATTGAATATAAATAATTTTTAAACAGATTTATTTGTCTCATAAATGGGACCCTATCAGGTATTACCACTCAAGGTCAGATCTAACCTGGGAGTAATGGTAATGAAGGGCTTTCACTACACTGCCCAGATCTCCAGAACAGGAGCCTCACCATCCGATGTAATTTAGTGCCATACCTAGGATAATCCTTTTTTTAGGGGTGGGGTCTTATCTCTCAGTAGGGGATGCAATTATCAGATTTTAATGCCCACTGACATAGCTACCAACATAAAGAGTATTTTTTTTTTTTCCTTTTATGCAAACCACTTTATAGTCAAAGAGGTTGCCCGATATTCTTTATTTACTGATTTTAGGAGGTGCAGATCCCCAAACACTATGGCGATTGAAACTGGTGAACAGAGATCAAACTCCATCCTGGGCAGTTTGCATTCATTTTACATTAATACTCTTGAGAAAGGCATGAATCCATAGATCCCGTAGCTCTTGATGAATAGTAGAGCAGTTGGAACCCTTTAGCCTTGTAAAGGCAATGCATCATAATATCCTGTAAGAAATCATTCCCTGCTGATGATGGTACCATGTAACCAAGTATAACCTGTTACTTAAGAGATGAGCCCAGCTAAGTAACTACCATTGCCCTGAGAGATGCCATGAAAGAGAAATACCGAACATGGCATCCTGATGACTTCATGGGTCATAGGAAATATTCATGTATAGTTATTAAGTATATTTCTGTTTAAAAGTTCAAGCAGTTGACTTTTGTGTAATTTTTTTCGTCTTAGGTGATCTGTCTCTTTTATCTTATTTTATAGGATTTAATTTCATAACTTTTCCCCCCATTTAAAAAAAAAATGGTACTATCACAAAACTGGGATCTGGATATATCCCCTCACACACAAGAAAATATTGAATTTTACCAGTTGGTTATCCACAAAATATTTTTTGTCTAAAAATTTGTGTCATAATCATTAATTTATTTTTTCTTTTTTGTTTGAAATATTTATTTATTTTTTTTTTTAATTTTACAAAGCTAACTGTAAATTGAATAGAAAACAATAATTTTATCAACAATCTAATTGTAATTTTATACAAAATTATTTTATAATTTTGATATTTAATGAATAATTTATTTTGATATTATTTAATGTAATAATGTATTCAATATTATTCAGTTTAATTTTATTTTAATTACTGTAACTTCTGAATAAAGAATTTCTTAAATTCAAAAATATTTCCCAAAATAAATTTTAAAAAATCATTTAAAAAATCAAATTATAATAAATTATCTCACTGGGCTTGATGATAGTAAAAAATAAAATGGAATGTTTTTAGGTACAGGAGATTTTTTTTTCTTATCGTTCCAAATTCTTATTTGTCAATTATCCGTGAAGGGACTAAGTCATCATCATCATCATCATCATCATTATTATTATTATTATTTATTATTATTATTATTATCATTTACTTAATTTAATTTTTATTTTTTGGCATTTTTTTTTTTTTGCTCCCTCATTTTTAAATAAAATATTCTAGGAGTTTTATATTTCTTTGTTAATTCGCAGAAATTATATATATGCATATATTTATCAATAAATCTGCACTATATGAGTGAGTGCGTGCGTGCGTGCGTGTGTATGTATGTGTGTGTGTCTGTCTGTGTGTCTTTGCTATTCTTTCTCTCTCTCTCTCTCTCTCTCATCTTTTCTTCAAACATAGACATTAAAAAAAGATGAACAGAAACACAAATTAACACACTTCTCTACAAATATGGAATTAAAAAAAAATATAAAAAATTAAAATATCAAAATGTATGTTAAAAAAATCAATGGAACTTTTTTCTGTTGTTTTTAATTTCGGCAGAGAAGTTAACAGAATACAATTTTTAGTGGCATATTGACAAAAGGCTCTTCTGCCCGCATGTAATCCTTTGTATTTCTCTGACTGTGGTGGAAAGTTTTCTACCAGACACAAGACTTATCGATATAAGACAAAACAAATGTGCAATCCATAAATTATTATCAATTTTTTTTTTCCATATCATTTACTCTTTCTTTCAATCTGACAAGGTTACATTGACTTTTTTGACAATTCACAATTGTCAAAATCGCGTGGCTGTATTATTATTTATTTGTCACAATTTGGTAAGAAAAAACAGTGGAAAAAAAACAAACTTCAAAAATATTTAAATATACGATTCCATTTGTCATTTTCAACAATTTATTTCTCAATTCTTGATCCATGTATATACACGTAGATATGTACATATGTGATTCCATGCACCAGTATATACAACACACTTACATACACACGGGTTGACGATATATTATATATATAATATATATATATATATATATATATATATAGATAGATATCTCAGTGTGTATATTTGCACTCTATGTAGTCATGTGTATCTTTATAGAAGTGACATTGGAATAAATCTTCACTGAAACTATATATATATTTTTTTTGCTTTAGAAACCATATTAAACACTCATTCAACTGGAGTAAGGCTTTTTTTAAAGTTTGTTTTTTTTTCTTTTTCTAAAAAAAAAATTCTTTTTACATTCCATGTAAATCAGAAGATTGTACTGCACTCTCATCAGGGCCACCTAATTGAAGACTATATTGAACACATTTTTACAAGCAATTGCTATTCGCTGGATTCCAGAAACAAAAACACGATTGCAACTGATCATTTTTTTTTTTTTTTTATTGACATTATTTTGGAAACCTGTGCATGCTTCATTAGGACAACGTGTTGAGATTTCACTTGTTGATATAATGGAATTGAACATGTGACTATTATATACATATAAAAGGTCTTGAAATAAACAACTCATGATCATTTCTTGGATATAGACAATTCGCTGTCTTTTTTTCATTTCACTTAAGCATGATTTTTTTTTTCACATCTGTTGCCATTACTTGGATGAGTCAAAAGTTTTGCAATATTTTAGTGACGTGAGGTAGTATTCGGCAACTCCGTGTGCTTTTGCCGAGCTTTGGAGGGGATGGTGATGAACCACACTGGACTGTGAGATGCCGAACTTTGGGGGGATGGTGATGAACCACACTGGACTGTGAGATGCCGAGCTCGCTCGATACTCTCTCTGCCACTCACTGGACAGTGAGATACTGAGTTATATTTTTCTGCTTCTCACCAAGCTAAAATAGACACAAGGTCATTTTTTAATGTGGGGGTGCCTCACATGAAACAAGCCACCCTTAGCAGTGGGTTTAAAAATTGCTTAGATTCCTTTGGCATCTCCCTTGAGGTGCGCCTCAGGCACCGGTCAACCAACCCCGCGCTTACCTTTTTTATGTGTGGAGGCAGGTACTGCCTTGAGGGAAGGAACCCAGCTGTTAGTTTAAATCTTAGTTAATACTTTCCGAATGCTACTAGTCGGATTTACTATTGTGGCTTGGAGTACGGCCTCGGAATCCACGATTTCAGGTTTACCTGGGCTTGCCTGATCGATGAGGTTTTTGTAACATGATCGAAACTTCTTCAACTTCTGTACTATAAAAAAAATTGTGCCTTCAACTTTTTCACAGTAATTGTTTTGGGTTATTTCTGCGGCGTTATAGCTCAGTTCGAATTCGTCAAGCCCAAGTTCTCGAATTAGACTACGTTGCATGTTCATCAAATCATACACGGCGTGAAGCAATGCACAACGTGTCGGCGCACCAACTACCACAATACCACCTACCACAGCTTAAGCTGCTTCGGTCACGTGATATACTCACCGCAAATTAGCACTTATCAAAATATTGTCAAATTTTTTACTCACTGTAGTAAAACCAATTTTTTAAAAAGTTCATTTTTAATTGATACAAAAAAATTTCGGATGAAAATCAAATTTTCATTTTGTTAATTATCTTTTTTTTTTTTTTTTTTTTAGCTTTTATGAAGCCGAAACCTGACATGTGAAAAGTTTGATTAGTTTTTCATTTCCCGATTCTTTAATTTTAGTTAAACTTTTCAAATTTTAAAGTTTCCTTTTGATTTTGTTAGACCTATAATCCCTTTTGGTTTTGCTGGACCTATAATTTCTTTTGATTTTGTTAGATCTAAAATCCCTTTTGGTTTTGTTGGACCTATAATCCCTTTTGATTTTGTTTGTCTAGAGTGAAATGTCGTGATGTTAAAGCTGAAAGTAACATAGGGATATTATTTTTTTAAATTTTAAAATTGAAATACAATAAAACTAATTTTATCTGAATGAAATGTTCGCAAATCGAGTTATTAACCGCTATAAATAATCAAGAATACCTTGGCTGTGCACACTTGTATGTAAATTTCACAATTAGATGAGATCATGTGGCAACAGAAAATTTTTTTTACTAAGCTTAGATTTGTTGTGACGCAAGATCAGAAGTTTGGGGCACCCAGTAAGGATCGAACTCACTGACAATGGTCTGCTAACCTTGCTAGTTAAGAAACAATTTTACATACAGGAATGTTTTTGAAAATATCTTGCTTCAAATTTCTCGATGATATACTACGCCTTTGATAAAAATCAGAAGTATGGGGCACCCTGTGAGAATCGAACTCACCAACTCTAGTCTACTAACCTAGCTAGCAAAGAAATATAATTATACATATTGGGAAGCTTTTGAGTATATATTATCTCAGATTTCACGATTTTTTAATTAAAGTCAGAAATATGAGGCACTCAGTTAGAATCGAACTCAGCTGAGGAATCCCGTGGCGTTATGGCTTAAGTGCTGGTGAACGGCTTTGATGTAAGCGAGTTCGAACTCCGGACGAATACTCTTGGGAAAGGCATGAAACCTTTATCTCCTAAGGTACCACTACTGTTCTTCGGCAAGGATGGCTTTGGCATTAAATGACTCTCGAAGGTTGATATGCCATTAAGCATAGAAACCGAAACCGAAAGGGAACTTTCAAACAATTTCTGTTTGAGGTGCTACACCTTAAATCACAGAAAAAAAAATTAATTATTTGTTGATAACAAACAAACAAGTCATCCACAAAATAATGCAAAAAAACAATAGATGGCTTACGTAAAATGATTATATATATATATATATATATATATATATGGCCCTATTGGTCTAATGGTAATAGTGCTCGCCAACTGTCCGAGATTCAATCCCAGGTCGAGTCATACCAAAGACTCAAAAAATGGTACTTGATGCCTCCTTGCTTAACACTCAGCATTATTAAGGTACGGCTCAAGGGTAAGTGGAGTAATCCAGGGAAAGGTGTAGTAGTTACTGAAAAGGGACCCTTCATATATATATATATATATGTATATATATATATATATGTGTGTGTGTGTGTGTGTGTGTGTGTGTATAGTTACACATTTCTTTATTGTATAAGTACTACTTCGAATTTATCTCTATAAGAACTGCAATTGTTTGTTCGAAATTCTGGTAATCATATTTACCCAACCCCTCCGCTCGGGCAGGATATGACACAAGGTCAATTTCTAAGCGGAGTTTAACAGGTTTGAATTCAGAGTTTTCCTTCTACTAGACTAGTTGCCTCACCAAGGCTGAAGAACTTAGTCTGTCCTACTATTTACCCATAGCTGGAGGGAGAGTAATTGGATTCATACCTTTCCCAAGAGTATTAGTGCGATGTGAAATGCAATCAGTCTCGTCCAGGATTTGAACTCGTGTCGCCGTGTCCATCTCCTACGACGATAACTATTACACAAAGGGCACCTCCAGCACTTTTCTGATATAAGAAAAAATGTTTTTATAACAATTGTTTATTTCAGTATACAGGGTATTTCGAAAAAAAAATATCATTTGAGATGTACAGAATGTTTTTTAAAAAATCGATATCATTTCGTAATATATATATATATATATATATATACTGGATGTTTCAGAAAAATTCATATCATTTCATAATATCTTTAATAGTCTAGCTTTTTAACCATTACACTACCCAAGTTACCTTTTTCGTAATATATGGAGAGGATGGTTAAGAAAAATAACCATTACACCACGGGCACCTCCTACATCGAAATTCTGGTAATAAACACAATTCAAATAAAATTACGTTCCTGTTTGACAAAAGCATATATACCACTCTACTCTACTTGGTTTCATTTTTTCGAACAATTATGCTTTAGTTTTCAACTAGATTCTAAAAAATGCAATTTGATCCTTTAATGTTACAAAGGTAGAAAATAAATGAAATTAGTAATAGTTTTGTGAGTTTTATACCTCGAAGCGTTGTAAAAAAATACCGACCTCTCCCTCCTCCAATATCAACTCAAATCATAGCTGATTTTTGTGACATATAAGGGTGTCTAAATATTTCTTAAATACAAATATCATGAGAATTCATCTGACCTTTCCACCAATGAATAGGATGCGACCCAAGGTCATTTTTAAGCGGAAATAGAATTTAGAGTTTTCCTTCTTCTTGGATAGTTGCCTTACCAAACCTGAAGGACCTAGTCTGACTTACTATTTAACCATAGCTGAAAGAAAAGAGATGGATTCATGCCTTTTCCAAAGTCATCAGCACAAGCGAAACAGCTTCGTCCAGGATTTGGTTTCAGGTCACTGATTACATTTCCTACGACGATAACCCTTTCACTAAGAACGCCTCCATGGTATTCATGTTCTTAAACCCAACAGAAACTGTACATCGTATTGAGAAAGACAGTTGTGGTACTATTGAGGGAATAAATGAGTCCATACCTTTCGCAAGGGTATTAGTCAGAAAGTGAACGTTATAGCGAAACTGGAGGTCCAACTCACTTTCGCCAATATCGCAATAGAGTACCTTAACCACTCTGCCATGCAGACCCTCTCTCTCTCTCTCTTTACTGATTAATAAGGTTTTCAAGTTAATATATTTTAATAGATTACACGGCTAGAATTTAGTGAAATTATCACTGCTTGGATTCAGTAAAACCTATGCTAATACAATGATTTATTTTAGACTGCTATATCGTTGTAAGCCAGTTCTCGCAATTACATTCATTTTCGAACTAACAACCTTGAGAAGGACGTATTTTGGTTAGTTGGCTGGGTTTATGGCATATCAACCTATCAATGCCAAATCCTGTTTATAAATATTAAATATATATGATTTGTAAAGAAATAGTTCGAAGGTAATATTTTTAAACAAGCCAGAAACTCATTTGATTGGACACAATTAAAAATGGTTTCAAGTATAGCAAGATTAATACTTATAATTCAATTTAACATCGATTATTTGTTTGCACACAGTCAGATGGTTAAACAGTTCTATTTGACCGATAGTTGCGACCCTAACAGGTGCTACCACTCCGAGTCTGAGTAGACCTGGGAGTAATAGCGATGAAAGTGTATTCCACATTGCCTAAAGCTCCAGGATTGGAGCTTCACCATTCAATATTTTAATGTCATACCCTGGACACTCGTTGTGGTAAGAGGTTTACCGTTTTGTATTCTACGTCCCCAACCGACTGAATTGGTTCATTCTGATATATGATTATTAATGCAAAAATAATCGATCGTTAACTTTCTTCCCCTTCTTTACCAAAATCAGTTGAGTTTTTTTTTAAGTAGCTTTCAAAAGTGTTTGTGCCATTTATTCTTTCGCTTGGAAAAGTTCTCTAATTACAGAAGTTCTTTAACTGTAGAAATCAGCAGAACGCACATCATATTTGGATTGGAGCACTCTTGATATTTCGGCTATCGAAATATTTTTATGGAATAATTCATCGTGTTCATCACTTATCACACCCAAAAATATCGAGTTGAGAATTTAATTCTTTGTTGCCCTGTTGTTCTTTATCAAATCGTCATCATTTTCAGTTCTATGAGACCCAAGAAAGGTCTGTACAATTAATAAGAATAAATTTCATGCTGACTGCTCAGTTCACTTCTAATTTGCTGTTAATTGTCTGATCTCAGATCGTCAATGAAAATGCTTGTTTACTGTTTTGAATCATTTTTCTCGGTGACAAAATTAATTTTGATGGATTAGAATCAATAACGATATTTTATCATTGCTTTTACGAAGTTATTGATAAAACGAAGTTCTGTGTAAAAGGATGGAAAGATGATCGTTTATAAGTTTGGTTGTGGCATATGATGTACACTTTACAAAATTCAAATGTGCCGGAACAATTTTCTAAGCCCGTCGTCGGAATCTGCTTATTCGATTTAGTCTGAAACACGTTTTTATCTTTGAAGCACAAACCTTGTTGACGAATGTAATAACTCATACACTTTGTTTTCATAATAACCTAGTTAGTTGGGTTTATTTCAAAAAGTAGCAACTGAAGAAGACATACAAATGTTATGGACAAAATACGGCTATTATATCAGATCTGAATTACTGTAGTTAACAAAATATAAGCAGAGAATTTATAATGAAAATTGTCAATTAATCTATTTTTACTAATTAATATGACGAACAGAGAAACAAAATGTAGAGTTCATTGGTCTAATGAGCAGAGTGTTCTCCAATGGTCCGCGAGATCGGGGTTCAATCTCAGGTTGAGTCATACCAAAGACTGAAAAATAGTACTTGATGCCGCTTTGCTTAACACTCAGCATTATAAGGTAAGGATCAAGGGTAAAGTGGAGGAATCCAGTCAATGGAGTAGCGCCCTCCCATACACTTCGGTGTAGTAGCTATTGAAAAGGAAGCCTTCGGGTCACCCTCGACTAAGTTCTCCAACTTTACTTACTTATTGTATATAATTATAAAAGCAGATTTATTCCGTCATTCACTTTCTTTTCATTTGTAATTTAAGTTTGTCCATTTTATTCTTTTTGAAAAAGTTGTCTAAAAAGACGCAAATAGTGGCATCCAAATTTTATCAGTATGCGATTCAGATGACAATAGTTTACTATATAAACTGCCAAAGATGATTAAAACTTATCTGAAATAGAAGTCCAGATTTTTAAACAAAATCTTTATCAACTGGCCTCGTAATTGTTACAAAATTATCTATTTTTTCAAATGAAAAAAATTTTTTTACAAAATATTCTTTGACCCTCTATCTTAAGATAACGAAAAAAACAACAACAAAACAACAGACTTTAAATCTGTCAGTTATTTTCGTTAGACAAGCGAAACCATGGGTTTACATCGGAAATGATTTGCTTCTCCCTCTGGATGTATGTATGGGCAAGGTTACATGAAAGGAACAAATTTTCGTGTTATCAGTGTTGTATGAGGAACGAGCGAAAACAATACATCTGGTTATCAGGAATTTCCAGAACGAGGCTGAAGGCAAAATCGGATTGCATTAGGAAATATAGATTTGTCTACTTATAAGGCAGCAGGAGTTTGAATTCAAAATTCCATTTCTCCTAGACTGGTTGCCAACTAGATAATTCTATCTACTCATAGCTGAGGAGTGAAGAGATAGATTCACGTCTTTCCCTATGGCATAAATGAAAAGTGAAAAAAAAAAAAAAACCAAAAAAAACTTCCAAAACTTATAGTGGAATTTTGAAATCATCGGATGGATTTCATTCTCTGTGTTGATGTTAGCAATCCGCACCTCCTAACGAGACACAATGTTAAAAAAAATAGATCCGATGTATCCGAGTCTCGACGTTTATAAATTGCCAGCTTAGGATAATAAGGACTAGAGTTTAAACATTTCGAAGTAATTTTTTTCTGAATGTGTTATTTTATTTACTAATTTAAATTAAGTGCGACTGTTTATTTGCTCTAATCTTTCACCATCGTCGTCATCAGCGCCACCACCATGGCTGAGCATCGGTCTAGTTAATACTCAGTGCGCACCACATTTTTCCATTCAAGTTCTCCACTCAACTGTAGGACGGACAAATGGCAATGATTGGATTAACCTTTATTAGCAAACAAAAAAAAAAAAAAAAAAAAGAAGAAAAAGAAAAGAAAAGGAAAAAAAGAGAAAAAGAGGGATAGAAAAAGTTTTCTGTACAACACAAGCGTATTATTTGCTTCTGTTGGCACAGTGACAAAATAAGAATTCTTTCATTTTCTCACCCATGAGGGCAATATATATATATATATATATATATATATATATATATATATATATATATAAGATAGCGTATGAAGAGTCCACAGGGCTTGGTAGCAGTCAGTCTTTCGCTTATGCGAGCATCAGACCAAGTGGTTCCCACATGTCGGGTATTCCTTTATGTACTGCTGTGTAGGGCATGATGGGAAGGGTCATCTAGTTTGTGGGGCATTCTGGGAAGGTTGTCCTAGTTTATATTGAGTGATTATTTACGTGGCTGAATAATATTAATTTTGTGATTCGTTATGTTAATTTATTATTTTCTAGTGTTTATTATTATTATTATTATTTACCCTTATAGAGTTTTTCACATCAGCGTTTGCTGATGGTCTTTCACTGGAGTTTGAATGACAGTAAGTCTCCAGGACTCTTCTCAGTTTTCTGGCCATCTTCAATAATGCTGTCGTTAGTATGGTCTCCACTCGGCCGCCAACTTCCAAGTCCTCCAGTCCCTTTAATAATCCTTCAGTTACTATTCCAAACGCACCAATCACAAACGGTATGATTGTCCCCTTCATGTTCCATAGTTTTTTCAATTCTCTAGCAAGGTCGAGGTATTTATCCTTCTTTTCACATTCTTTCAGTTTTATTCTGTTGTCAGCCGGGATTATTATTATTATTGTTATTATTCCTTGCCAGTTTTTTACACTAACGTTAGCTGATGATCTTTCACTGGAGCCTATGCGACAGCTAGTCTCCTCAAGTCTCCGGGACTCTTCTCAGTATTCTGGCCGATCTAAAAAATGCTGTAGTTTGGATAGTCTCGGCTCGTCCTCCGATTTTCAACTCTTCCGGCTCCCTTAAAACCCTTTGTTGATCATTCCAAGTGCACCAATTACAATTGGTATCACCGTCACCTTGACGTTCCATATATTTTTTAGTTCTTTGGCAAGGTCCAAGAACTTGTTTCCTTTTTTTCGTTTTTTATGATTTTCCCTCTGTGGTCTGCCGGGACGCCAAATTTCTCAATTTGGCAGGTTCTCCTTTTTTTTGTTAATTAGTTTTCTCTCCAGGATTTGGTGATCTGTTTGTATCTCGAAATCCTACAGAATTTTATGTGTCTCGTTCTCCAGGACAGATTCTGGTTTGTGCATATGCCGTTTGATAGTAGGGTCAAATTTTAGTTTCTTGCACAATTCCATGTGGATCACCTTTCTCATCCAGTCATGTCTTGTACTGTTCTCCTTTTTTGCTTGTTTTCTTACTTGCTTGTGGTTAATCGCTTCTTCTTCTTCTTCTTCTTCTTCTTCTTCTTCTTCTTAGTATAAAGCAAAAAATAAAAAAGTAAATAAAAAAAAAAACGATCGAAGATCAAGAAGTGTGTGAACCATTCTAACTGCGGGTACATTGGTGACAGTTGCAGCTAAAGGTCTAGTCAGAGTTTGATGGCACAATGTTGCGCTTTTTCTTCTTGCACCTTTTCTCGAGAGTGGCCCTTTGGTTGTTTTCAAATGAGGAGACAACTTAGACGTGAAACTCCAAGCGTCACGGTTCTCAGCTAAAGTGAACCATCGTCAATGTGACAGGCACCAAGGGATTTTTCAAGCAGTCCTTGTATCACTTTCTTTGTGCCCCTCTGTCGTGATGGTCAGTGGAGAATGTGTTGTATAGTGTAATTTGAGGCATCCTAGAGATGTGGTTGTTGTGAATAAATAAACAAAAGTAAATTACATAAAGGAGGGGTTGGGTAAACACACCAAAAGCAAACATTTATGCCTTGGTTGAAAATGTTTACAGATCATTTGAATTCACTACTGGAAAAGAATTACCCTAGTGAGTAGAGAGTTCGCCAATGGTCCAGGAGATCGGGGTTCAATCTCAGGTCGAGTCATACCAAAGACTCCAAAATAGTACTTGATTCCTCTTTGCTTAACACTCAGCAATATAAGGCACGTATCAAGGGTAAAGTGAAGCAATCCAGGGAAAGAAGTAACGCCCTTCCCTACCCCTCAGTATGGTAGCTATTAAAAAGGGAGCCTCCTGGTCGCCCTCCACGACAGTCGCCAACATTACTTTATAAAGGTTTGCTTATTTTTAGCATATCAACCTTCTTGTGTTATTTAATGTCAAATCCATCTTTTAGAAGGACAGTAGTGGTACTATTTAACCCCTAACTGGGAGGATAAGGGGGTTCATAACTTTCCTAAGGGCATTTGTATGAAAGGGAACGTAATAGCGCGACTGGAGTTCGAACTCGCTTACTACGATTCCGCAGTCCATCGCTATAACCATTACACAACGAGGACACCTTCGCAGGTTTAAAGCTCGGGTTTTTCATTTTCAGAAGCGTTTGGTTTGTTGGTTGGTTGGGGTTTTATGGCATGTCAACTTTTATAGGTTATTTAACACCAAATCCATTTTACGTAAATAATCAGTTCTATTTAAAACAATTCAATTTAGCATGAGTACACAGTTTAATTGTCAAAAACATTTATATTTCAACCTATTCAGTTCATTCAAACAGTTATATATAACAATTCAGTTTAGTGTAAGTACAGTTTGAGTAGCGCCCTCAACGATACCTGTGTGTAGTAGCTATTAAAAAGGAGCCTTCGGGTCACCCTCGACTAAGGTCGCTTACTTTACTTACTACAGTTTCAATTTCAAACAATTCAGTTTAGCAGAAGTACATAGTTTAAATGTAAGTACAGTTTAATTGAGAAAAAACATTTCTATTTCTAGCTATTCAGTTTAGTCAAGCAGTTCTTATTCAGCTAATTCAGTTTAGTATAAGTACAGATTTTGTTTACACACAGTTAAATTTCAAAAGCTATTCAGTTTAGTCAAATAATTCAGTTTAACATAAGTATGCCGTTAGTTCTATTTAACCCATAGATTAGGCCCTATCAGGTACTACCATGCTGGGCTAGAGTAGACCTGGGAACAATAGCAACGAAGGGGTGCTCCGTATTCCCCAAAGCCCTTGCATTACTGCGACCTCACCATCAGATTGTTTAGTGTCATATCCGGGACACTCATTGGGAGAGGTGCAGTCAGTGTATTCTACAGCCCCTCATTGCAGAGGTGCAGTCAGTGTATTCCACAGTGTATTCTGGGCAAGAAGCGTTTAATTAGGTAGATAAATACAGGGTACCCGACTACTGCTATTATATAATGACCCCCACCAATATCACCGGAAACCAAGAAGGTATGATTGACAAGTGGCAGGTCATTGTTTAGTCCAGACTGAGGCAACAATGGTAAACTTTAAAACGCATCGACATTCGCTGATTGGCTGAGGGTGGTCATATGATTTTTGGAAAGTTTTAGTTTCAAAAAGTTAAAACAGTTGAATTCCAGACCTTAAAAGAAGCAATCGGCTTTATTAGGGCTGAAGCGGAACCTTTCCCCCATGGCGATGTCAAATAGATGAAAGAGTAAAAACCTTTCGTCCATCAAACAAGTCACACTACACCTTTATAAGACTGGTTGTTAAAGAAATGTTCACTTCTAAATTAAAAGTGAATGAATCTGTGTTCTTTCATCATCAGGATCAAGTGACGGCAATCTCTCATCTTCCGTTTCTTATTTGAATTTTTCATGAATTTGAGATTTGTCGACTGGTCGAGCAGTGAAGCGTGAATAACTCAGGTAACATTTGAAGACTGTTTCCTGAATCGTTTCCTTCCCCAGGTTCATGGACACTGTGTAGCATATAAAGTAGTCCGTCTTACGACTGAATCGACATGACTGAATCGACTTACGACCAGTTGTTCGGAGCCTTACTTGGTCTCGATATTTGTCGTGGCCTCCCACCAGACAGGACTTAACACAAGGTCAATGACCCGAAGGTCGATTATAGTGAAGATTAGGGGAAGGGAAGGTCGGGCACGAGCCGAGGCTCGAGCATTGCTTGGCCATGCTGGTCATCGGCCCACTTAGTGCAATGTGGGCCTGATGAGCCCAGTTGGACATGGACCTAAATCTGGGTCCAGACACGGATGCTTGATTATAGCTTAAACTAGCCAGCAAGATCCAGTGCTATACAAGGGTGACAAAAGTGTCAATGATGCAGCTCGCACACCCGTAGGTGGCCCAGCCGAAACTGGAAGCCATACAACCTCAAGTCTGCAAATTAATGCCTAACTTCGTCTCGTTCAGTCGACGGTGCTTAATATACACCGACTGCATTCCTTTGCAGAGGGGTAAGACCTCCCCATACATATAGTGGGTAGAATACTTAACTACACTCGGTGGTAAGGCTCAAGTTCTGAAGATCAGTAGAATACCTCTTCATTGTCATTACTCCCATGTCCACTCTGTCCTAGAGCGGTAGCACCTGTTAGGGTCCCATTTATGAGTCAAACAGATTTGTTTACAAATTATTTGTATTGAATAGGAATACTTGATACCATATAACTGTGCAAATGTTTCTTAGAAACTAGCAAAAAACGTGAATAAAAAAATGATTGCAATAAAATGTTGAAAAATTAATTTTTTATGATTACAATCAAATACTAAAAAACGAATCAAATTTTGGCATTGAATAACCCATAAAGAGTTGATATGCCGTTAAACAAATAAAACAATCCAAACTTTGACAAATGAATCAAATTTCGGTTTTAAATGACCCATTAAGAGCCGATATGTCATTAAGCAAATCAAAAACACACGTTCCCTTATCAAATAAACCCAAATCTTAACCCTGTTGTTAAATGGAATACTTACCCTTATTTATTCATTTGTTATTATTTATTACATAAGTTATATAAATAGGATTTGATATCAAACTTAATGGGCTTTGATGGCGGCCTTTAAACGAATATCTTTAATCTCAATAACAGTTAATGAAGAAGAGATAAAAAATAAAACGTATCGATAATCCTGAATCGATAACATCATTGTTGGATCTGAGGTTTGAATCACATCAAGCTTAATTAGTGATTACCTGAGAATGAGAGACAGTATATAGTCAATAACGAAGAAGTCTGCCTGTAACCGCCATCATAATTTCCGATGAAGATTCCTTGATCTCAGAAAAATATTCACTCTGGCCTTGAATAACTGACAGCTTATAAACATTATAACAATTTTTGTTGGCTTCTTTTTTTGTTGCTTGTATTTAAATTCAGTAAAGGAATCATCCACCAAATTTATTAATCGTGTCGCCATTTTCTTTCATTGTGTTTTCTAAAGAAGAAACTCCAGATGACGTCCCAGGGAAAACTTTGAAAGAATAAGCAAATGTCTGAGTCGAAATAGTCCATTAATTAAATCAAAATTGTGGAAACCATTGACCGAGAATTTTCAGGGTTTTTTTATGAATCGAATTTTTCGTTGTGGACATCTTTCATTACAAAACTAGGCTGATTTACAAAAAATAAAAAAAATAAAAAATTGTTCCCTCCAATATGAATATTTAATTTGAGATGTGGGAATAGAAATTGATTGTCGTTTCTTTCTCGCAAAATCTCGCAAAATCAGGTTTTTACTCAAACTACAGGCATAAAAATACAACAAGCGTCATATTTACGAGGTTAGTGAATCGATTAGGTCATCGAAGCCAACTTAACATTCATGATCAGACCATTTTCTTCTTTTTTTCTTTTTAGGATTTTGCTTTTTGCTATTGTTTGGCGACTACAACTCAGTATAAAAAAGAAAAAAGAAAAATAAAGAAAAAAGAAAAAGGAAAAAGAAAAAAAAGAAGGAAAATTGGAAAAGGAGAGAAAGCCAACGATTGTTATTTGTCGCTTCTGCACAAAATAATGTTCCACTCGTCAACATTTATTAGGATTCGACGAAACTTCCTTTTTTCTCTTTTAATCGGAGTGCAAGAAAAGAGAGGAACAGAATAGATAGATAGATAGATAGAAGAAAGGGAGAACGACAGAGAGAAAGAGAAAGCGACAGAGAGAGAGAGAGAGAGAGAGAGAGAGAGAGAGAGAGAGAGAGAGAGAAATAGAAGAAAGTGGTAGAGAGATGGAGGAAGGAAAGAGAAAGATGGGAAAGATGAAGAAAGAGAGAAAGCGATAAAAAGTAGAAAGAGATTGGGGGAGGATAAACTGAAAGAGACGGAGAGAATGAGAAAAAGAAGAAAGAAGAGAGAGAGAGAGAGAGAGAGAGAGACAAAGAGGTAGAGAGAGAAAGAGAGAAGAAAGAGAAAAGAATAGAAGAGAGAGAGAGAGAGAGAGAAGAGAGAGAGGATGATAGATTAATATTTTTTCTCTTTTAATCGGAGAGCAAGAAAAGAGAAAAACAGAGAAAAAGAAGCTCGCTACCTAGATAGATAGATAGATAGATAGATAGATAGATAGGAATTGAAGAAATAGAGATAGATAGATAGATAGATATATAGATAGATAAAGAGAAAGAGATAGATAGATAGATAGATAGACAGATATGGAGAGAGAGAGAGAGAAAGAGAGAGAGAGAGAGGAGGAAGGAGAGGGTATAAGGGAGAAGAAAAAATGCATTGAGGACAATTTGGTGAAGTTGCTCGTATCAATAACTGTTAAACAACATTAACAATCTTGATGGCCTTCACATCAAATTAAAAAAACGAATAGACACCAATTTTGGAATAAAGTGTCAAAAACCGATATGCACACATCGATTGGCATAAACTGTTAATAGTCTTTAATCCGAGTTGATCCGTTTTTCGGCAAAAAGAAATACTCCTTCGTGTTTGAAACGCCTATTCATCTGCGTCGCTTCATTATAATTGTTCGATAAGCGTTGTGTCATTTTGAAATGACTGGCGATTATTAGAATCATTGGAACATTTCACCTGCTACTAATTCGTTAGGTTTGTTTTTTTGTTTTTTTTTAAGACTCTATAAGCAAATTCGCCTTCTTTCTCCAGATGTGCCACATGCTGAGAGAGAGAGAGAGAGAGAGAGAGAGAGAGAGAGAGAGAGAGAGAGAGGTGGGTGGGAAGGAAAGACAGAGAAATAGATAGAAAGAGGAAGCGAGTGACATAATGAGAGAAAAAAGAAATAAAGAGAGAGAGAGAGAGAGAGAGAGAGAGAGAGTGAGAAAGAGAAGAATAAAAGGAAAAAGAGGGTGAGAGTTAAATAGAAGTGTGTGTGTGAGAGAGAGAGAGAGAGAGAGAAAGAGAGAGAGATAAAGAAAGACAAATACATCGAGAAGAAAGAGGAAAGAGACAGAATGAGAAAGAGAGAAAGAGAGAGAAAGATTTAGAAAGAGAGAGAAATAATAACTGAAATAGACATAACCAAAAGAAAGAAAGAAAGAAAGAAAGAAAGAAAGAAAAATATAGAAAAACAAGATACAAGACAGATACAAAGAAAGACAAGGAGACAAAGAAAGAGAAAGAAGGGGAAAGACTGAAAAAGAAAGAAAGAAAGAAAGAAAGAAAGAAAATAGAAAGAAAAAGAGAGATAGAAAAAATAAGATAAAGGGGTCGAAAGAAAGATAGAGACAGAATGAGAGAGAGAGAGAAAGAGAGAGAGAGACAGAGAGACAGAGACAGAAAGACAGGCTAAGAGAGAGAGAGAGAGAGAGAGAGAGAGAGAGAGAGAGAGAGAGAGAGAGAGAATGTCGAAATTTGGTTCATTTGTAGTTATTGAAATCATAACTATACTTGGCTTGAGTAGTTTGTTGAATGGCACATCAACTTCTTATGGGTTATTTAATGCTGAAAATTGATTTTTTTGTTTGATTGCAATCATAACTATTTTATATTTTCAACATTTCATTGCAATCATTTTTTTGTTATATAGTATCAAGGAGTCCTGTCTAATAGGCGAAATTCTTTACACAGTTTATTTGATCCATAGATAGGACCCTTGCAGGTATTACCACTCAGAGTGGACCTGGGAGTAATGACAATGAAGAGATGTTCGATTCTTTCAAGAACAGGAATCTCACCATCAGATGTGATTTAGTGATATAACCAGGACAATATATAGAAAGTGAATATATGTGTGTATGAATATTAAACTAATCATTAACAGTCAATCAAATATATGTATGTGTATGCATATTAAACTAGTTATTAACAGTCAATAAAAGGTTAATAAAAGAGTTATATTAAGAAGCAGTAAATATTTTTAGTGACAGAGAGAGTTATAGAAATAAAACCACTTTAGTATGAATAAATATTAATTGAGGCTGGCGTTTAAAATCCACAGAAAATCTAATTGGTTGGGTTTTATGGCAAATCAACATTTGTAGGTTATTGAACGCCAAATCCATTTTCATACAAATAAACAGTTCTATTTCAAACAATTCAGATTAGTGTAAGTACAGTTTGATTGACAAAAATATTTCTGTTTCAAGCTATTCAGTTTAGTCAAACAGTTTTTATTCAAACAATTCAGTTTAGCAGAAGTATAGATTTTGTCCACACATAGTTAAATGTCAAAACAGTTCTATTTCAGACAATTCAATTTTGTATAAATACGCTATTTATTTCTTCGTGACTCATAGATAGGACCCTCTCAGGTGCTACCACTCCTGGCCCGAGTGGACCTGGGAGCGATGGCAATGACGGGGTACTCTGTATTCCCCAAAGCATTGCAGGAACCTCACCAACAGATTGTTTAATGTCATACCCAGGATACTCGTTGGGGGGGGGTATCTTACCCCTATGCAGAAGTACAGTCAGTGTATTCTATAGCCCCCGCCGACTTGGCAAGAAATCTTATCGAAATAAACGAACCAAAAAACCTTTCTTTTTTCTCTCTTTCTCACATCTGCACGAATCAATTGCAGATGACGTGAACAAGAAAGGAAGACATCACATTACATAGAAATACAATGCCTACATCAACCATCCTCTGGCAAAAATTATGGAATTATTACACTTAGAAGATCTTCACTTCTCTCCCCTATTCTCTTAAACTTTTATCTTTTTCCTTATCTAATTCTATCTCATTTTTCAATTTGGCCGTTACTCTAAAAGGTTTTTAAATTGGGAGTTAGTGTTGGTCAATCTGGTTTGTTCTATTTTTAGAATATGATTTTTAAAGAGAATTTTGTTTTCAAATCTGTCCTTTATCAAAAAATACTACCTATGAACCGTCGCAAGTCAATTGAAACAAAGGAAAGGATCGTAAAACTAATACTTGTGAGCTGAACATTCTGGCTTAAAAAAAAACTAGATTGAATCATTTAATCTAGTCGAATAATTTTCTTCCAAGCAATTCAGATGAAAATATTATAAAATAATATCAAGGAGAAAAAATTATAGAATTTATTGACAAAAATTAGAATTAATAATTAGTTGCCTCTCATTGAGATTTTATGACTACCTAAAATTCTTTCAGCTTAAAATTTCAAAGAAAAAAAAGTGTTCAAGTCTTATCAGAATGTAAGTTATTAGCCGGATGGAATTTTCTCATGGACCATTTTTTGGAAAAATTTCTACCGAAACTTTTCAATTGGATTTAGATCTGAACTTTTCGCTGGTCATGTCATTGATTTTTTTTATATGACTTTTCAGAAGAAAAAGCTTTAATTTCCTTTATTTTGTGACCAGATAAACTATCGTCCTTCATCATCACTAAATCTATTTTCTCTTGATGAAATTAGAAAATTATCCAGGATTTCAATGTATTCACGAATGCATTGATTGTGGAGTTAATGATTGTTATCTCCCCCTGGTCCTTTTAAATGACACGCAAATCTCATATCGTGATTGACTTGACAAATTTACTTGTTTTCTGCGGCCAGTCATCTTTATATATTTCATTTGAATACCACCAGACAAAGCTCCAACATCATCACCAGGGCTAATGCAGATTCTTGATTTGCAATTGAATATCACTTCTATCACTACACATGAGGTGGGGGGGTAGTGTCCTCGTGGTGTAATGGTTAAAGCGATGGACTCCGGAATCGTAGTAAGCGAGTTCGTACTCCAGTCGCGCTATTACATTCACTTTCGGGCAAATATCCTTGGGAAAGGTATGGACCTTCTTATCCTCCCAGTTATGGGTTAAATAGTACCACTAGTGTTCTTCTAGGAGAATGGCTTTGGCATTAAATAACCTACAAAGGTTGATATGCCATTAAACAAAGAAACCAAACCATGTTCACTTTCGGGCAAATACCCTTGGGAAAGGTATGAACCCTCTTATCCTCCCAGCTATGGGTTAAATAGTACCACTACTGTTCTTCTAGGAGAATGTCTTTGGCATTAAATAACCTACAAAGGTTGATATGTCATTAAACCAAACCAAACTACACATGATTGTTTCTATTTAACTCACTTTCACACCATTTTCTTCCGTTTGTGGGTTAGCGCTAATTTTGTTTTTTTCTTATGTAAATCCCATTTTATTCAACCGATTTGTTACAGATCTGTTATAAACACTGACTCCTGTTTCGACCCATTTTTTCATTTGTTGTGGTGGATATTTTATATTTTCTAGGCATATTGCTTTGGGTATTTTTTAACTTGATGCTTTTGTCGTCTACCAGAATGTTTTTCTTTTTTAACCACCCTATTTCTTTTATATTTGCTCCAAATGTTGGACACGGCTGACTGGAGACAAACGTCTTTCATCACACTTCACTGGGGTTTTTGGTTGGTTGGTTGGTTGGGTTTTATGGCATATCAACCTTTGTAGGTTATTTAACGCCAAATTCATTTTTATGTAAATAATCAGTTCTATTTAAAACAATTCAGTTTAGCATGAGTACAGTTTAAATGTCGAAAACATTTCTATTTCGAACTATTCAAGCAGTTATATATAACAATTTAGTTTAGTGTAAATACAGTTTCAATGTCAAAAAACAGTTCTATTTGAAATATTTCAGTTTAGCATAAGCACGCAGTTTAAATGTAAGTACGGTTTAATTGTCAAAAATATTTCTATTTCAAGCTATTCAGTTTAGTCAAACAATTCATTTTAGCATAAGTATGCTGTTAGTTCTATTCAACCCATAGATAGGGCCCTATCAGATGCAACCCCGCCGGGCCAGAGTGGACCTTGGAGCAATGGCAATGAAGGGGTACTCCGCATTCCCCAAAGTCAGTGTATTCTACAGCCCCAGCCGACTGGGCAATACACAGAGTTAAATGTCAAACAGTTTTATTTCAGATAATTCATTTTAGCATAAGTACACAGTTTAGATGTCAAAACAGTTTCGAGCAATACAGTTTAGAGTAAGTACGCAGTTTTAATGTCAAAACAGTTCTATTCTAAACAATTCAGTTCAGCATAAATATGCAGTTTAAATGCATAAAAACAGTAAACGCCAACCACCGTTTAGTTCTATTTAACCCATAGATAGGACCCTTATCAGGTGCTACCACTCCGGGCCAGAGTGGACCTGGGAGTGATGGCAGTGAAGGGGTACTCCGCATTCCCCAAAGCTTCAGCATTGCTGGAACCTCACCATCAAATTGTTTAGTATCATATCCAGGACACTCGTCTTACCCCTCTGCAGGGAAGCAGATTCTACACTTCACTGTGGATTGTTTTTATGAATCAGTTTTATGATTCTTTCCATTGTTTAAATCAACAGTTATTTTGTTAATCCTATTTACCAACCCCTCCGCTCGGGTAGGATATGACACAAGGTCAATTTTTAAGCGGAGTTTAACAGGTTTGAATTCAGAGTTTTTCCTTCTCCTTGACTAGTTGCCTAAACAAGGCTGAAGAACCCAGTCTGTCCTACTATTTACCCATAGCTGGAGGGAGAATAATTGGATTCATACCTTTCCCAAGTTTCCAGTTATTTTGTTAATGATTCATTTCAATTATGAATGACCAACCACTTGTCTGAAAGAAAACTGTATTTTAACAGTAGACTAATTTGCGTATCTAGGTTTCTGCAGGTATTTGTTTTAGTCATGCAAAATTCAAGATCCTTTCATTTTTTCCCCTTAGAATTTGGTTATTCCATAATATTCATGACTTGAGAGAAAAAAAAATACAATTAATTCAAATAATTCAATCAAGTTCCGAGTATATTTGTCTTAAACGAGAAGTGGCCATCTCCATTCTAAATAGCAAGCCTCTGAAATTAGTAGTGGCCTAATGATTACAGTATTCTCCAATGGCCCGGGAGACCGGGGTTCAATCCCAGGTCGAGTCATACCAAAGACTTAAAAATGGTACTTGACGCCACCTTGCTTAGCATTCAGCATTATAAGGTAAGGATCAAGGGTAAAGTGGAGCAATTCAGGGAATGGCGGTACGCCTTCCCCTACACCTCGGTGTAGTAGCTATTGAAAAGGGAGCCTTCGGGTCACCCTCGACTAAGGTTGCCAGCTTTACTTTACTTACTCACGTACCTCAGCAGCAGTATCCCATCAACTGAAAGTGATGTTATTATATGTCTCGCGAAGATATGGACTGTTATTCTTAGGTTATCGATCATATGGAAGTCTGATCTATCTGATAAAATAAAAAGGTATTTCTTCCAAGTTGTGACTGTATAAGTACTACTGTATGGATCCATCTCATGGACATTGACAAAACGGATAAAGAAAAAGATAGATGTGAAACTAAAGAATGCTATGAGCTATCTTGTACAAATCCTGGAAGCAGCACTCCACAAAACAACAGCTGTATGGCCACTTACCTCCCATTCCCAAAGCCATCCAAGTAAGACGGACAAGACATGCGGAACACTGCTGGTGAAGCAAGGACAAGCCATAAGTGACGTTCTCCGATGGATCCCTACACAGGAACGTGCCAGCATTGTAAGAACGTATCTACATCAGGTCTGTGGAGACACAAAATATAGTTTGGAAGATCCGCCGGGAGCGATAGATGATAGGGAAGGATGGAGAAAAAAGTTAAGGAAATAGGTGCTGTCAGTGTGACTTGATGATGATGATGAAGATGAGTTGAAAGTTTATTTTATGAAATCGAACTCCTCTGTGATTAAAGAAAAATGCAATGTCTTATTTGTTGTTATATTAGTTTCTTTAAGTGAACATTCCCTAGATGTGCTAATTCCATAATTTCTACCTGGGTTGGGGGCTGAAAATACCAAAAATAAAAATGATAATAATAAAAAAAAATGACAACAGATTCTTAAAGGCTTATTTGTAAAGGCAAAACAAGGAAGAACCAAGAAAATAATTTGCGATTTAAGGAGAAGTATTTTCAAATGCCTTTGACCTTTAGAACAAAAATGATGTCACCAGCATCCAACACAATGTTCTACATATAACTAAGATTCTCTTTAGGCTTGTTTATTTAGGTAACTGTGACTTAACAAAAACGACACATTATAGCGAGATTTTTATTAGAGCAACACTCTTAAAATGAGAATAAAGAAACATCCAGTCCAATTTGTAACTGAATGATCATTTTATGCGATCTACTTTTGTGCTGAATCATCCAACTAGAGAGAGAAGAAAAGGAAAGAAAGTGGCACAGAAAGAAAGAGAAAGAAGCACAGAAAGAAAGAGAAGTGAGAAGGAAAGACCGAGAAATAAAAAGAGAGATAGAAAGAAGGAGGGAAAGTGAGGGATGAAAAGGAAGAGAAAACCAAAAAGCAAGAGAGACAGAAAGAGAGAAAGAAAGAAAGAAAGAGATAAATAAAGAGAGATAGGAACGGAAAAACTGATCCCTAATAGCAAAGGTTTTTTTTATTTTATTAGAACGATAACCTTAAAAAGGGAATAAAAAACAACGAAGAGAATAAAACAATATCCAGTCCAATTTGCAATGTTTCTTTTGTGTAATTTGCTTTTGCGCTGAATTATCCAAATGATCATTAGAATTCATCACTCTTTCCGAAATAGAAGCATCAGTATCATTATGGACTGTCACAAAAGGATTTACAGTTCATCAAATTCATATGATTAGATTAACAACATTTAAATACTGAACTTATTTTCTTTCTTGAAAATGGCTGATGAGTGTGGAATTTGCACAGATTATATACCCCCCTCTTCTAGATGGGGCTAAAAATATGCTGAATGTACTCCCTAAGGAAAGGTAAGATTTCCGCTCAAAGAGGTTTCCTAGGTATGATATGAAACTGTATCGGATAGTGAGGCTCCAGCTCTGGAGATCTGCAAATGTAGAGTACCGGTTCATTGTTATTACTCCCAGGTCCACTCTAAGACAGAGAGCTACAAGTTGTTAAGGTCCCTTATGTGGGTTAAATATATCTGTCAAAGAATTAGAAATATATTCCTTTTCGATAGAACCGTGTACAAAAATGAAAGCTTTTAAAATGATAAGACCGTGTGCAAAAATGAAAGCTTTTAAAATGATAAGACCGTGTGCAAAAATGAAAACTTTTAAAATGGTAGAACCGTGTGCAAAAATACCCAACTCCCCGTAAACACTTACTCAAAGATGCAAATACAATGAACGCGATTCCCAAACATCTAGGCATAAAATAACCCAAGACTTGTTGACATGCAGTTAAGATCAATTATTCCAGAAATCAATCAATTTCGATACATCAATGTTCGTAGATGTTCATTATAGATTTTGGACTGTTCTTCGTTCTTAAAATGAGAAATCAAATTCGTAAACTGAAGAAGCTTATTAAAAACTTTAATAGATTAGAATTGTCTTTTATCTTTAGTAAAACAATTAGAATTGTCTTTTATCTTTTATTTAAACCCAAAAGAAAAAATATGGCCAAAATAAACTGAAAGAAAATAAGAGCTGCGATCACATTTAACTTGTTACAAAGTCCAGTCAAATACGTTACATTATCTGATCTGTCAATGAAGCTGTATTTCCGGCGGAAGGGTAAGACTTCCCACCCCATAAAAAAAGGTATCCGGAAATAAATTCTCTTCATTGAATCCGGAAGGGAGGATCCTATTTTGGGGTTTAAGGCAGTGTAGAATCACCATTTCATTGCCATTACTCCTAAGTCTACACTGTTAGAGTTTCTTTTATGGGATAAACAGATCTGTCTACAAATTTATATAAAGACTAGTTACATGAAGCTAGAATTATTTAGAAAGGATTATGATAATTAGTTACTTGAAGCGATATCATCATCATCAATACGTCGCGCCATCAGCACGGACCTCCCTGACCTTTTCTCGCCACCCCTCTCTATCGTCCATTGCTTTCGGCAGGACTACAGGGCTACATCTCACATCGGTACAGAGCTGCTGTATGTAGGTTCTAGCTGGTCGTCCTGCCTTTGCTCGTCCATGTGAAGGGGTCCACTGGAGTGCAGCACTTATAAGCTCGTCTCTACTTCTCCAGCAGTGTCCAGCATGTCTGGTTCGTCTAACTTGGATAGTTTTGTGATGGGTGGTAGGTGGCCGTACAGCTGCTGCTTTGTGGGGTGCTGCCTCCAGAACTTGTTCAGTATTGCTCGCAGCATTCTTGAGCAGTTGCCGTCAAGCTTTTTCTACATACGTTTAGTTAGCGTCCATATAGTGCATCCATATAGCAGTGTCGACACGACCGCTGCTTGGAAGAAACTGCGTTTTATTTTATCGGTCAGGTCTGACTTCCACATGACCAAGAGACTATCGATAGCTCTCCACGCCTTTAATAGTCGCGTGTTGATGTCTGTCTCGGTTGATGTCTGTCTCGGTTGATGAGACACTGCTTCCTAGGTAGGTGAACTTGTCTACTAGAGAGCTACCGTTTAGTGTGGAGATGTCGCCTCTTTGATTAAAGAACATATATCCCGTCTTGTGTGCATTGACGTGGAGGCTTATGCCCGCAGCTGCTCGTTCCAGACTAAGTAGCAGGGTTTAGGCTTGGGTGGGTGCATTTGCCAGAAGCGCTATGTTATGTCGGTAATTGTTTGTTCGGGGTACCTTCTGATTCTTTCCTTTGTTAGCTTGAAACCGTTTTCTTTCATTTTATCAATAGATGTTCTAAGCACGTAGTCTAGACAGATGATAAAGAGGTATGGGGCCAATGTGTCTCTTTACAGTACACCCTATACAATGTCGAAGTAGTCTGTGTCTCCATCCGGAGTTTCTATATAGCATCATTATGGCTGCGACGTTTCCTTTTGGAAGGCCGTAGGCGAGTAGAATTTGCTCCATCTTTCCTCTGTGAATGAAGTCAAAGTCCGTGGTAAAGCCGACAAATAATATTTTTGTCTCAAGGTTTTTGTACGTACACCTTCAAGAATTCGATAGATAGTCAAAACTTGTGACGTTGTGGATATATTCCTCCGGAAACCATTTTGGTTCTGGCAAAGTATGTTCTTAATTTTGTGTTCTATACGGTTGCGTAGTAGAGCATTGTATATCTTGGCGGCTATGGATGTAAGGGTTATACCTCAGTAGTTCTTGGCTTATCCGAGGTCACCCTGTAAACGGTAAATGAAGGAAGAGCACTGCGAAAGCTAAACTGAAAGCTCCAAGCCAACAAAAAATTCGAAGAATTAATTTTTTTTATTTATTGCAGACTTTTTGTCCTCATCTTGGTAGTTTTTCAGTTGTTTCTTCTTTCACTACGTTTCGGCCAAATTTCACCTCTGGCCTTCTTCAGGCGATGAGGACAAAAAGTCCACAATAAATAAAAAAATTAATTCTCAGATTAAGAAGCCTCATCTCAAAATGATTCCAATTAAAGACAAAAAATTCGAAGCCATATAATTGCTTGAAATACTTGAAGCTACAAAATTGAGTGCAAATTATGAGTCTTAAACATGCACAATTAAAAATATTTAATCATATTTACCCAACCCCTCCGCTCGGGCAGGATATGACACGAGGTCAATTTTTAAGCGGAGTTTAACAGGTTTGAATTCAGAGTTTTCCTTCTACTAGACTAGTTGCCTCACCAAGGCTGAAGAACCTAGTCTGCCCTACTATTTACCCATAGCTGGAGGGAGAATATTTGGATTCATACCTTTCCCAAGGGTATTAGAGCTATGCAATCAGTCAGGTCCAGGATTTGAACTCGTGTCGCCGTGTCCACATCCTGCGACGATAACCATTACACCATTATGTGAAAATATATTATTGTTATTATTATTATTGTTGTAATAAAAAGAGACAGAAAGTTAGAGAAGGTGGGAAAGAAAGAGTGAGGATGAAATAGAGATAGATAGAAAGAAAGAAAAATGTAAAAAGACGGTGAAATAAAGAGGTTTGCTTTTGTTTTATTTAAAGACATGTCAACCTTCATGGGTTATTTAATGCCAAAGCCATCCTTGCAGCAAAAGAGCACGAGGATTATTTAATCCGAAGCTGGATTTCCTAAGGGAATTAGTCCGAAAGAGACGGTAAAAGCGTCACTGGAGTTCGAACTCGTTTACAACGATGTAACAGTCCAGCCCTTTCACCACTACGCTACAGGAGTTTCCTTCAAAGAAAGAGAAAAACATAAGGATATAAAGAGAAAAAGGGGTGAATGAAAGTGTTATGGGGACGTATCCTACCATACCCCAAAGATGGACTCGTCCAACCTAAACATATTCGCCGAACTTAGCTCGCTCGAAGAAAGCAACTTCTCGTTTCTTACAAGACATTTGACAGACAGACTGCAAGCCGAGAACGGCTAGTACTTCTTTTGTATGACTTCCTTTTTTCTGCTAATACAATAACGTTCACCTGTCACCCGTTGTTTGAGTTGTTCTTCCACCGGTCTTATCTGAAGACCACAACAGAAAGAAAGATAGAAAGAGAGAAATAAAGAAGGAAAGAAAGAGGGCGATATAAAGCAGGCGAGAAATAGAAAGGAAGAAAAGAATGGAGAGAGAGAGAGAGAGAGAGAGAGAGAGAGAGAGAGAGGAGGTATAAGGACAGCATAGCAGAAGGAAAGAAAGAGGGATATAAAGAAAGAAAGAAAAAGAGAAAGAAATATAGATAGATAGGAGAGAGAGAGAGAGAGAGAGAGAGAGAGAGAGAGAGAGAGAGATAACGAGAGCAGAGCAGAAGGAAAGAAAGAGGGATATAAAGAAAGAAAGAAAAAGAGAAGGAAAGATAGACAGGAGAGAGAGAGGGGGGGGGTAATGAGAGCAGAGCAGAAGGAAAGAAAGAGGGATATAAAGAAAGAAAGCAAGATAGATAGATAGAGAGAGAGAGAGAGAGAGAGAGAGAGAGAGAGAGAGAGAGAGAGAGAGAGAGAGAAAATGAGAGCGAAATAAAAGGCCAAGATAAAAAGAGAGTGATGGAAAGAAAGAAGTTGAGGGAAAGAAACAAATAAGATAGACAGATAGAGAGAAAGAGAGAAAAACACAAGAGATCGATAGAAAGAGAAAGAGAGAAGGATATAAAAAGTCTTGCGATGATGGAAAGACACTGATAAAAAGAAAAAGTGAAAAAGAAAGAAATGAAGTTGAGGTTAATATCTGTCATTATATTGAGATATAATCATTTGATATAATCATTAATGTGTGACACAAGTCGAAACAGGCGGAGTCCCCGAGGCGTAGTGGCTAACGTACGGTCTGTCTCACAGTAAGCGCGTTCGATCTCCGGTTGTGCAATTACGTTCACTTTCAAGCTTCATACCCTTGGGCAGGGTATAAAGTCCCTTATCTTTCTAACCATGTGTTATATAGTACCACAACTTTTCTTCTACAGTCATGGATTTGTCATTAAATTACCCAAGAAGGTTGATATGCCATTAAACAAATGAAAGCAAAACATCTGTATTTAAAAAAACAACTCTTATATTATCTATTTCAGTAATCACCATTGGTACATATTCAGGGTAATTCAGAAAAATTGATATTATTTCGAAACCTTGATCAATTCTAGTTGAAATGTTTAAACACCTTTTCCTTCCCACTGAATAGCATTTTTTTCCAGCTATAGATATGCCATTCAATGAAAAAGAAAACTTATTTCAACACATGCTGTTAAATTTGAGATTATTTGAATGAAAATTGATCAAGCTGTTCAATCACAAAATGATACTAAATTCTCTGAAACACCCAATGAATCAAAAGTTTTCAAAATTTTAACTGATATTTGTTTTTGACAACATTAAACTCTCTTTATATATTTTATCACTGATTATTGTACATTAATTAGATTGGCTATCAATCGATTTTTTGCGATCATATTCGCTATGAATCAAGTTTTTACGATCATATTTCTTTACGTGACGACCTGCCTTGTGAGTGGGACTTAAAATACGTTCATATTTTAACTCCATAAAAAAGGGTGTCCTTGGTATGGAACTAAACTACATCTAATGGTGAGAATCCAGTTTTGGAGATCTAGGGTATGTCGAGTGTCCCTTTGTTGCCAGTACTCGCAGGTCCACTCTGACCCAAAATGGTAGTACGTGTTAGGGTTCCATCTAGGGGCAAAATGGATCTACAAATTATCCGATTGGAATACTTGATACTATATAACTGTAAAAATGTAAATGTAAATATAGATATACAATGTATGAGATTTCCTAACCTCTATGCATAAAATAGCCCTGGACGAGTTGACACGCCGTCAAAATCAATCAATTAATTCACGTTCCTACAGTAGTTAACGCGTCTTACATACTAAACGTCCTGATTCTGCTAGATTGTTCCCTGGAGTGGAGAGGACCCTAAGAGATTGTATGACTCTTTCAGGAACTTTCCCTTGTCATTTTGGCGACAATGTGTCTTCACTTGTTTCGACTGGAATTGTGGATTGGAAATCATTATATTTCCCTTATTTCTTAAAATGACGTCATTGTTTAAAAAGGATCGCATTAAAAAAGAATTACGTGTTAAGAATTAAATCATAAAAATGAATACGATTAAACATGTCGATGAATTTTATAAGACTGTTGGAATTCTGATATTAAACATTTGTAACATTTTGTCGATGAAGCTTAGACAATACCGACTACATCTTCGGCAGAGTGGTAAGACCATCTCCCCACAAAGAATGGGTGTCCAGGATGTGACAATAAACAGCAACTGATAGAGAGTCTCTTGGTCTGGAGCTCTTGGAAGTGCAGAGTAATCGTTCATTGGCATTACTCCCAGGTCCACCCGGAACCAAAGTGTTAGTGCCTGTTTGGGTTTTATCTATGAACCAAATAAATCTGTTTAAAAATTATTCGGTTGAACCCGGCGCAAAAACAAAAAACAAAAACTTTCAAGAAACAACCAAACTAAAAATGTAAATATGAATGCAAATCTCTAACCTTTAGGAATAAATTAACCCTCAACCGGTTGATATGCAGTTAAAAATCAATCAATCAATAAATTAATAACTATTGATAATTTTTCTTGGCCAAATAATAATTCATTTTAATCTCGTTTTATTTATTTATTCCATCGATTTTATCAATGTGTCACTGTTCATTTTAAACAAGACAATTTTAATTCCAGTTGTTGATAGTGACAGTTCTGATCTCTAAAGCTATGATAAGAATTTCTTTTTTTTTTTAGACTGTTCTAGTGCAGGGCTTTTTAATCTTTTTACTTGATACACTCGTTACTTTCTATTCACCCCCGAATAAATTAATTTGATATTGTCGACATTCTTTTAGTCTCACTGGATGCCTCGATGAAAGGTGTTGATTTAAAAAAAATATTTCCAGTTTCAAGATAAAATTTTTTACAAAATACAGAAAACTTATAATAAATGAAATATTAAATCTTACAATAACACCCACACCAACAAATACCTGGCAATACAGAAAGTGACTTAACTTGAGAAAATCCGGATCTCTACAGTCAAAGCCGGAATTTTCATTAATAATGACTTAATTTTAATTTTATTCATAAAAATCCATACTTTCCAGATGTCCTAAATTAGAACTTCAAAATCAGATGTAGAGTCATATAAAGGACCCCTATTTTTGTTGGGGTCTTATGCAGGAACAACAGTCAGCGTATACCGAATCTTATCAACAAAGCGAACACAACGTGGTAACTAAATTATGACTTCAGATTTAAGTTCATGAGCCCGAATTCAGTTGAGAGAACAATGTATTTCAGTAGCAGAAGATTTTTTTGTTTTATTTTTTTCAGAGTAATTATAAACCTTGAAGTGCTTTTTATATATTTTTATGTTCCCATTTATATATCTAATTTTTATGTACCATATTTATATAACCTAATGAGAAAAATATTCAGCAACCAATTTTCTCCGAGTCGCGTCTTAAATGTCAAACAGCCACGTGTGACTCTCGGGCTGACGTTTGGCTATTTCTGTATCATGACAAATTTCTTGGAAGGTTCTTTTTTAATTTTTTTTTTTCGACTAATTAATTAGAAAGTATTTTTTTAATGAAATGACAATTTCTCATGTTACTAGACCATACAATTAGCATCATACTGATGTTGAGATATTATCAAGTCAGCACAGTTCAGAATACGCAGATTGTAACCCTCTGCAGAAGACCCCGCCATAAAAAAATGTGTCTTAGGTATGACACTAAACTGCATTTGATGACGAAGCTTCGGTTCTGGAGATCTGAAGCGTGTGGGGTACCATTTTATTGTCCTTACACCCAGATCTACCCTGACCTGGAAAGGAAGTACCTATTAGGGTCTCATCTATGGACCAAATAGATAGGTTAAAAATTATTCATATTAGATAGGAATACTTGATACCATATAACTGCAAATTATTTGTATTAAGAATAGTTACTTGAATATATAATTATTTACAAAGGATTGTTGTAATTAGTTAATTAAAACCATATAACTGTGTGCAAACAAATAATTATTAAATAGAAATAATTTCTTGAAACCGCAGATCACAAAAACGAAATAAAACTTTTATGAAACGACTACTCAAAATGTAGATGTAAAAATGAACGCACAATGGATGTAGTTTTATAATTTTAAGGCATAAAATTAATCCACACAGCTTAACATAAACCCCCTATCCACAGACAGACTGTTTCGTTCTATCAGAACTCTTCAGTGTGGCTAGACACGCAGGATGCTCGAAGCCGGGATCGAAACCCGTCCAACTTTACGTTAGACTGTGTTTCAGACCACTCGTCCACCAAGCGGACCACGTTGGCTAAGGGAATTTTTAAGGTATTTTTATTTTTAGAAACAGCAGCAGCCTTTGTTTACATTTTTTTTATACCCTATCGGCTACCAGAGTGCTCAATTCTTTCGAAGAGCTTTGCATTACGCTAGCGGCGGCCAGCAATATATATATATAGTGTAGAATAAAAATCAGAAATATTCTTGTACAATAATAAACGACTCTATTATAAAACAAGATTAATAAATAAGAAGGTAGACACAAAACAGAAAAATTTACTCAACATGGCCACCATTTTTTTCATTTATTGTATGAACACGCCTTCGAAAAGATTTGCATACCTTCAAAATAAATTGGGTGTCCTCGTGGTGTAATAGTTAAAGCGATGAACTGCGGAATCGTAGTACGCGAGTTCGTACTCCAGTCGCGCTATTACGTTCACTTTCGGGCAAATACCCTTGGGAAAGGTATGAACCCCCTTATTCTCCCTCCAGCTATGGGTAAATAGTTGGACGGACTAGTTTCTTCAGCCTTGGTGAGGCAACTAGTCTAGGAGAAGGAAAACTCTGAATTCAAACCTGTTAAACTCCGCTTAAAAATTGACCTTGTGTCATATCCTGCCCGAGCGGAGGGGTTGGTAAATAGTACCTTCAAAATAAATTCTTCAGACATTTTATTCCATTCCTCCTCCATTGCAGTCTTAAGCAAACCAATATTTGGATGGGAAATTACATTTTTTTTGTTTTCTAAAACGCCCTTAAATATAGTGTAATGAAGGAGATTAAAGTACGGGCTTGATGGAGTCCGTGAAGAAACTCCAATCATTTCGGAATTGTTTTTGGCTTCGTTTCAGAGATTCTTTATCGTTTCTTTTCTTACTCATTCATATTGGGCTGAATTTTAATGAAAAATGCTTGAATAATAGAGCTAATCACGAAAATTTAGATTTATCACGTTTTTTCCCCAAAATTGGATTAATCAAACTAAAAAAAAAACAACTTTTAAACATTATTTCATATTTTGCTTCCGCGCCTTCTGTGTGTGCGTGTGAGTGTGTGTGTGTGCGTGCGCGCATGTGTGTAGAATAGGTTTGGAATAAAATCCGATGGTATGAGAAAACCAATATAATACGGATAATAGAATTAACATGTTTTATTGTAAGGGCAGCTTTATCAGAAAAATCATTTTTCTGGTGACGCTATAGTTTTGCAAAACATGTGAATTTTGATTATCCGTATTTTCTTACTTTCTTTCTCTCTCTCTCTCTCTCTCTCTCTCTCTCTCTATATATATATATATATATATATATATATATATATATCCCTCTCTCTCCCCCCTCTCTCTCTCTCTAACTCTCACACCTACAGACACACATGTATATATATATATATATGAATTTTAATTATCCGTATTTTCTTACTCTCTCTCTCTCGTTTACTAAATCTCACACCTACGGACACTCATGTGTGTGTATATATATATATATATATATATATGAATTTTTATTATCCGTATTTTCTTACTCTCTCTCTCTCTCTTTGTCTAACTCTCACACCTACAGACACTCATATATATGTAAATGATTCTGTCAAGATCTTTGATTCAAATCGATCTAAAACTGAAGCAAACCATAAACTTGAACACTTAGCATATTGAACCAGCAAAGTCAAGATCATCTGCTTTACACGTTTCACAAAAGATACTGCTTTGACAAATAAAAAAAAGAAGAAAAAAAAGAGAAAAGAAACTCGTACAATAACATTAAGACTCTTATAAGAAGGCAAAATTAAATCTGATTTCATCTATCAGAGATTATTCCTAATAACAAGTATCCCCTCCCCCTCAGTTCTGTGTCAGCTGTTCAACCTTTAGAATAAAAAAAAGGGATCAATAACAATTATTTACCTACACAAAAATGATACTATGAGCAAAAGGTTTGCCTGATTGAAACTATTAATCTTTATTTGTTGCTGGTCACGAAAAGCCGACAGTCTTCTTCCGTTAAGCTCTGCTAGAAGGTATATATATATATATATATATATATATATATATATATATATATATATATATTCGCTGTCTACTTGATGGCTGCTATCTACATTTAATCTGATGTCATAGACTTTCATTGCGGGATCAGTAATCGTACTTGCAATGATGGATGAACTCCCTCTTATCAGGTGTCTCGTCAATTAATGTCATCAACTTGATGACGTCACTTGAAATTTAATAGACCAGAAATGCCAACTATTGAACTTTGACACTTTGATAGAATATAAATTTAGACAGTGATTACACCAGGACTATTTAAAGAAATAAAATGTTGCTGATTGTTTTATCAGAGGGGGAAGCATTTTTTGAAGAGTTCGTGATACTTCGAGTTGCTTAAATATCTTATAATCAATATTAATGTCAGACTGGCCTAAATCCCCATAGCGTGCGCGTGGCAACAAAACTCTTGATATTTAAAAAAAGAAATTAAAATATCTAATAATATCCGTTTCGATTGTATAATGTTTCACTTGAAATAATATAATCTTAGTATCATCGGGTTTAAAGAAAATTAACTTTTTAAAAAAATTGTTGAAGGTGATCTTATTTATGAGCAATACTGTATCTAAAGCAAACTGAAAATTATATATATATATATATATATATATATAACATCACATTGAAATTTCCTGTAAAAAAACAACAGCTTTGATGCCAGCAGTGTTTGCATCAGATGATAACTCTGGAAAATATATATATATATATATATATTGGCAGCATTTCTTTATTGATACATATAGGATTTAACATTATAGACATTTTTTGTCAATCCTTTGATTTTTTTTGTTAATCCTTTCGAGTTGCCGTATCGATCTTATAATATTCGGCGGGAATTGGTTGATAAACCTTCCATAATTAGTTATTTCCTAAGTACTTTCTGCCCAACATTGGGCCATCATCCGGGGAGGATGTATTACAAAGTGATATATCTTTTGTATGTACATTACTACTTTGTGAGAATGAGCGTTTGTACTGTTGTATTGTGTAGTGTTTTACTTTTCGAATTTGTTTCTATAAATAGCGTCAGTAGCTAAAGACAGTTAGATACATTAGCACTGGTTTCAAAATTAATTCTATTAAGTTTGGGTTGCATATTTCTAATATGTAGCGCCTCGAGAATCTATAGTTTTTGCTTGTTATTTTGTTGTTCTAATATTGTGTTTTCGATAATGTCTATCAAGAAAGAGAAATGGTGGAAGAAGAAATGACCAAAAAAAACAAAAACAAAAAACAACAAAAAAACAAAAACAAAAAAACAAACAAACAAACCAATCACTATAGGATAAAATGATTGTTGATATGGCATATCAACCTTTGTAGGTTATTTAATGTTCTTGAAGAACAGTAGTGGTACTATTTAACCCATAGCTGGGAGCATAAGGGGTTCATACTTTTCCTAAGGGTATTTGTCTGAAAGTGATCGTAATAGCGCGACTGGAGTTCGAACTTACTACGAATCCGCAGTCCGTCGCTTTAACCATTACACCCCGAGGACACCCCCAATAGGATTAAAGAAATACTTCGACACTACAACAGATTCGATGCTACAATTAGTAAACACGTAGGAGAAGTAAAAGAAAAAATCAATTAGTAAAGAAATCAATAAATTCATTAATCATCTTTTACTTCAAACCAAAAGAATAGACATAAAAGAAAAAGTAAAAGTGGCAGCAAAAAAACAAAAACAAAAACAAAAAAAACCAAAAACAAACAAACAAAACAAAAAAATAAAAAACAACAACTAAACAAAATAACAAAAGGATTAAATCATTAAAACAAAAACAACTGGGAATAAAAACCATTGCATAGACGTTATGTCTAAAGAATTAGATATGCCGATATAAATGTAGTAAAGACAAAAGCATGATTAAAAAGTGCCGGACTGAAGGTGGAGACAGAAGGATTAATAATAGCAGCACAGGACTAGAACTTGCCTTCAAGAAACTATCCGGCAATCATTATAAAAATTGCTCAAACTCAATATGTAGATTGTGCGAATAAAAAAAAAGACTGAATCAATTGACTACTTAGTGTCCGTTTGCTCAATCCTAACACAGATAATTTATAAAGACATGATAGAAAAGGACTTTATATTCATTGGAAAGTATATAAATACGATGAAATATTGGATTGTGAGAAATGGTATAATCACCAACCAGAAGCAAAGGAAGCTACTATTCCCGAGGATTTTTCTATCCAAACTGATTGAAAAATTAAGAGCCATAGACTAGATATAGTGTTTAAGGACTATAAAAGCAAAACATGCCTTCTAATTGATATTTCAGTGTCAACAGATAATAACAGATCAGTTATAGAATATAATAAAATAAGTAAATACAAAGATATGGAAATAGACATTGAAAAAATGTGGCACCTTAAAACTACCATCATGCCAGTAATAGTGTGAGCACTGGGTATGATCAAGAAAGGGAGAGATAAAAAACACATTAACAAGATACCTGACAGTTCCAGTTGATATGAAATACAAAAAACTGCACTTTGCAGAACAGCTCATCTCCTTAGGAAAGTACTATAAGTGATTGAAAAATATCACCCAAAAGAGGTTGCAAAAGACATGAATTCATAGAATGCCTATAATCACTACTTTTCCCTCACGCTAGATCTTAGATGAAAACCCAGTGAAGGATTATCAGAAATTAAAAGTAAAACCAAACATTTAATAATAATAATAATAATAATGAAAAGAAAAAAAAAAAAACTTGCAGAATCGTCGACTTTGCTGTCCCGGCTAACCACAGAGTAAAATTGAAAGCAAGTGAAAAGAAGGATAAATACCGGGACCTTAATAGAGAATTAAAAAAAAACTATGGAACATGAAAGTGATAATTATACCAATTGTGATTGATGCTCTTAGTACAATCACCAAAAGATTATCAAAGGGACTGGAAGACTTGGAAATAAGAGGACGAATGGAGACCATGCAAACTACTACATTATTGAGAACGGCCAGAATACTGAGAAGAGTCCTGGCGACTTGAGGAGACCTGCTGTCACTCAACCTCCCGTGAAAGACCATCAGCTAACCCTGATGTGAAAAACTCTCAAGGAGTAAATAATGATAATAATAATAATGATAATAATAATAATACCATCAGCTAACACTGATGTGTAAAACTCTAAAGGAGTAAATAATAATAATAATAATAATAATAATAAACACACGTCTTATATGCTGGTAAAACAAGAAGGATTGTGATCAGGTTTTGTTTTTAATCATTGCCTCAGCAAAGAAGAATGACAGAAACAGACACCGTTTTGTCACGATCGATCTGTAGTATCTGTTCTACACGGGATACGAATCGGCGTTTATCTACGTCATTCAACCGTAGTTCATACTACCTAATCTGTTGATTGGTTGAAATAAACTTAACTTTTACTCAAACAGCTGTCGTAAAGCAGAGAAATCAAACGCATTACTTCAAGTAAATTTAATTCGCGTGTGTAGCTTTGCGTGCACAGGAAGAGATTTGTCGCTTCTTTTATTCATCTCGGATGATAATCCGATGATAAGATTATCTTCTTTCCTTTATTACCCGGGAAAAACCATTGATTCTTCTTCTTCTTCTTCTTCTTCTTCTTATTATTATTATTATTATTATTATTATTATTATTATAGTAGGTCCTCGTCTTCGGTGATATGTCTCGTTTTTAGTTCTTTGGGTCACGAGCAGCCTGCTTGTCGTTCATTGTCCATGACTTGAAAGAAACAAAGGAGTCAGACAAATAGCAAAGTATGACACGTGGTGGTGAGTAGATTGTTTTTAGGAAGAGATTAATCATTTATTTCATTTGCTTCTAAATGAATTGAACTGCTTTAGACAGAAGGTCACTAATTTATGTTGCAGGAGGTGTAAAAAAAAAAAATGAATAATCAGAGGAAAAAAAGTGATTTTTCAAAAGGAAAAAAATAACTGACCCATGATGGTAACCCTATAAAAACTGAATCATTAACAGAATAATATAAAGTTCTACACTTCTGTCAGATCAAATATATATTTGAAAAATCACTTATATATATATATATATGTATGTAATTTTTTCCCTTTTTTTGTTGTTGGTCCAAAAAGAGAAAAAAGTAAATATTTCAAAATGAATAGGTCCACTAAGAGATTTGTATTTTTTTTAAAGAATTATTTATTTCGCTCTTACACACGTGTATGTTTCCAACTTGTTGCTTTCGTCAGAGAACGTATGTGGCACAAGACCATATGAATGGGGCACTCAATGAAACTCGAACTCACTCGTGCATCTATATATGAATCAGTGACAGCGGTACGCCATGATGATAATGAATATATATATATATATATATATATATATATATATATAGGGTGTTTGAGAAAAATGGGTATCATTTAGTAATCAAATAACTTGACCAATTCTCGTCCAAATGATCTCTAATTTAAATAGCATAAGTAGAAAAAACTCATAGTTCTATGATAAATGTTTAAACCCCTTTGCTTTTCCAGAGAATGGTATTTATTTTTCCAGGTCGATAGATACCATTCACTGGAAAAGAAAATGCTTTTGAAAATCAAATATAAAATTGTGAATTGTTTCTATTCATTCTCTTGAATTTGAGTTCATTTGAATTAGAATTCGTCAAGTTATTAGATTATAAAAGATATTACGAAATGATATGAATTTTTCTTAGCCATCCTCTCCATATATTACGAAAAAGGTAACTTGGGTAGTGTAATGGTTAAAAAGCTAGACTATTAAAGATATTATGAAATGATATAAATTTTTCTGAAACATCCAGTATATATATATATATATTACGAAATGAGGTGCCCTTTGTGTAATGGTTATCGTCGTAGGAAATGGACACGGCGACACGAGTTCAAATCCTGGACGAGACTGATTGCATTTCACATAGCACTAATACTCTTGGGTAAGGTATGAATCCAATTACTCTCCCTCCAGCTATGGGTAAATAGTAGGACAGCCTTGGTGAGGCAACTAGTCTAGTAGAAGGAAAACTCTAAATTCAAACCTGTTAAACTCCGCTTAAAAATTGACCTTGTGTCATATCCTACCCGAGCGGAGGGGTTGGTAAATATATATATCAGAAAAGTGCTCAAATACCGGCTAGCAGAGAATGATTGACCCACTTCCCGCCAAAAAAAGAAAAAAAAAAGAAAAGTTTTCGCGTATTTGGAAAAAGAAATCTTCAGCTGTAATGTTTTATCTGTTTTTTTGAAAATATTCTATCTGTTATTTTTTAAAATTATATGAAATCTAGTCACGAGACTGACACGAGGAAGATAGAAAATATTTATTTATTTAAGGTTTTATATATTAAGGTCACTTAATAGATAGGGGAATAAAAGAAGCGAAATAGATTTTTTTTCAGAATTTATTTTCCATGTATGTATACTCTGCATTGCTCAACAAAAACACGAAATCAATATTTCGCTCACACAATGGCGACACTGAATTCTTCGACTTTGTCGCTGGACTCTTTGCTAGGAGATAAATTAGCGTCATATATATTTATAGCCTCCCTAGACTATTTAATTCGCATGTCAAAAGAGCTAATAAAATAAAATGGCTTCATTCTAAAAAATCAAGAAGCAGACAATATCCCCCAGAAACCCGGATAGACGCCCACTATACAGATGATCTTGTACTTCTCATGAATACACCAGACCAAGCTGAAACCCCACTGCATAACTTTGAGCAAACAGCATAAGCCATTGGTCTCCCCCCCAAAGTTCATGTTTTAAATAAGAAGGACCAATCTCCATTTTGAATGACAAGCCTCTAATATTAAGAGACCAGTTTATATACTTCGGTAGCATTATCTTATCTACTGAAAATGATTTCATATATACTTAGCGAAGGCATGGTCCGCTATTGACAGGTTAGTGATCATATGAAAATATTGGTCTCGCCGATAAGATAAAGCGAAATTTCTTCCAAGCTGTGCTCGTGGCAATACTACTGTATAGATGCACCATATAAAAGCTAAATCAACACATTGAGGAAAAAGCTAGATGGAAAATACACTAGATTGTTACGTGTTTGGTGGAAAAAATGCTGACAGCAACTCCCCACAAAACGGCATTTGTATAACCACCTACACCCATCTCACTATCCAAGTAAAAAGAACAAAACATGCGAAGTACTGCAGGAGAGGCAAGGACGGACTGTGAAATTCTATTATGGACTACTATACATGGGCGCGTCAGTGGGAACCGACCAGCAAAGACTTAAATACATCTGTGCAGACACTAGATGCGGTGTACAGGATCTGCCGGGAGCGATGGATTATAGGGATGGATGGCAAAAATGGTCAGCAAACTTTATGAGAATGGTGATTATATATATATATATATATATATTTCAGGAGGAAAAAATATGCATCCAAGAACACGTTGAAAATAAATTGCTGAATAAAAGAAGCGAATTGATATCAAGGTGCAGGTATATAAAAAAGTCCTAATACGTCATTTACCACCTGATTCATTCCATATTTATTCTCCTCCATTTGGACTATATATATATATATATATGTTTTTTTTTTCGAGTATCATGTATACTTCCATTTAACACATGACTTTACACCACTATATAATTACTATTGATTGGCTACTTTTCTCTCTTTTTCGTCTGATGATTGTGTACACCTCACGCAACTTAACGAAATGATCTTCTCTTCAGAGTTTGATATTTTTTCTAGGTTGTATACTCGCTCTGCTGTAGTAGCGTCGAGCACTTTTTTTGTAATCTTTTTTTCACTTGCATTTATATCTTTGTCACACACACACACACACACACACACACACACACACACACACACACACACACACATATATATAAGCCCGGCGCTAGGACGTGTAGGGTGCAAATATAAACTTCTTAGTGGGGGCTTCTACCCTACAAAATCTTTCAAAGTCAATGGTTTTTGTAATGACATTTACATTGATAGCATCATCAAATTATTTAGTTTTTCTTGTTAAAATATTGACTTTTGGAATGTTTTAATCATGTTTATTTTTGAAAAACTTCTTTCATGTGTGTGTGTGTAGCCTAACTTGAACAAATCTCTTTAATTAGCTGTGGGGATATATATATATATATATATATATATATATATATATATATATATATATATTGATTATTCAGTGATAAACTGTTTAATTGCTCATATCGAATAAATCTCAAAAGTAGCGAAACATTTTTTGTAGAAGAAATATAAATTGATACTGACAACAAATGTCTCACCTCTCCCTAAAACAAAAGAACAGCCTCGAAGTAATCTTCGACCTCAACAGCGTCATAATTTATAAAGTAATCGACGTTCGAATTCTATTAACTACCAATATCAATTAGCGGTCACTGTTAGTTACACACTGAGACATTAGACACGATCAGTGCGGCAGCCAGAACGAAGAATCCCTGAAGCGAAGACTTAGTGTTTGCTCAAATGGTGATTGCGTCCAGAAACGATAAGCAAATCTGTCCATTAAAAAAATCGGCTGTAGAAAAAATTCTTATTTGACTGATAGCTTTTTTTTTTCGGCTTGTTCATTTGAGCCAAAGGAACACAGTTGAGAAAAGACCAAAATGGTGCCAGTCTTTTAGTTTTTGATTTGATTTATTCATTTATTTTTTTGGTCGAAAAGAATAAAATCTAAAGCATATAATGTAATAACATCAAGGAATAAATCTGCTGAAAGTGTTGATTCCAAAAAGAAAATATGAAACAGAATGGCATATCTTTTTTTTAATATCCAGGTGACTTTGCACTCTTTATAGAAAAACGTTAGGAAACATCTATCTATCTATCTATCTATCTATCTATCTCCATCTTTATTCATATCTATCTATCTATCTATCTATCTATCTATTTCAGTTAATATCTATATTTCACTGCTAAAAGGATGTCAAAACAGACGAAAGAGAGCAGAAAGAATGAAATAACATTCTTATTTATTTATGTTTATGTGTAAATATCAATTAAAAAAAAAAAATAAATAAAAAATAAATACAAACAATGATGATTATTGATATTCCTTTTTTCATATCTTATTTTATGTGAAAAAAAAAGGATTGGGAATTTGATGAATTCTTTTAAAAAATTGTTTTAAAATCGTTAATAAATTGAATATTTTAAATTTTCTAAAAAAAATGTTATGAGAAGTTATTCTAGCAACCCACAAAGCTCTCTCTCTCTCAATATATATATATATATATATATATATATATATATATATATATACTGGAGGTACATGAAGATGACGGGATAAAGCATCTCTAAAGACTCGAAATGCCTTTAACATCAAACCAAAACATTTTTAAAACGTAGCTTTGAAATTAGATGGACAGATTTGGGTTGACACATAAACGTCTAAATAAACAAATGCCTAAGTTTAATATCTGGTCCTAATAATTACGGCTAATTTGATATATGCCTCATTCATGCCTAACAAATAAAATTTCCAAGTGTACAATTCATTGTCCGGTATTATAGATCCCTACGTAACGCGTTCATTTTCCGTCGCTTCTTTTGTGGAATATAAAATGTCTTAAAGACAAATTATTAAAAAAATTAAATAATTTTCGTAACAAAAACATTTTTTTTGACGATGAACAAATGTCGAAGATAGTTGAGAATTTGAGAATTGAATACCCAAAAGGAAATATTTATAATTGTCTTATCACTGTCGTTCGATAAATTATATATATATATATATTTCTGGAGGAAAATTTATGTATCCAAGAACTGGTGGAAAATAAATTGTCAAACAAAAGAAACGATTTGATATCAAAGTGCAGATATATAAAAAAGTTCTTATAAGTGATTTTCCACCTAATTAATTACCAATCTATTCTCCGCTCTTTGGACTATTTACGGATGAACCAATCACGAAGATTATTAGTGATCAACTAGACATCAAATTGGGAAAGTTTATACAAGAAGACCTCGACTCAGTACTAAGAAAAATTAAAAATAGGAAAGCTGCAGGGCTTGATGAAATACCCCCAGAAGTATGGAAGATAAAGAAATTCGACGTCATACTGCTTCGATACTGCAACGCCGTACATAACCAGAACACAATAGACAGATGGACAAAGGGCTACATCTTTCTTTCCCCAAGAAAAGTGACCTCGGAATAGCCAAGAACTGCCGCGGTATAACCCTTACATCCATAGCGGCCAAAATGTACAATGCTCTGCCACTCAACTGCATTGAACCTGAAAGTGAGAAAATTCTCAAGAAGAACCAAAATGGCTCCACGACATCACAAATTTTGACAATCCGTCATATATGGGAAGGTATTCAAGCAAAAAATCTCAAGGAAACTATTATTTGTAGACTTATCCAAGGCATTTGACTCCATACACAGAGGAAAGATGGAGCAAATACGTCCCCCCAAAGAAACTGTCGCAGCCATAATGATTCTATATAAAAACACGAAAGTAACTCACGGGATGGAGACACAGACTTCTTTGACATTGTTGCAGGCGTGCTGCAAGGGGACACATTAGCCCCATACCTATTTATTATTTGCATAGACAACGTGCTTCGAACGTCGATAGGTTTAATGAATGAAAATGGCGTTACTTTGGCAAAGGCAAGAAGCAGAAGATACCCCGCACGAACGATTACGGACGCGGACTTCGCTGATGGCATAGCGCTTCCGGCAAATACGCCCGCCCAGGCCAAATCCTTACTGCATAGTCTGGAACGGACAGCAGGTGGCATGGGTGTCCATGTCAACGCAGACAAAACAGAGTTCATGTGCTTTAATCAAATTGGCAACATCTCCACACTAAATGGTAAATCTCTGAAACTTGTGGACAAGTTCACCTTCCTTGGAAGCAGCATCTCATCTACCGAAATGACATCAACGTGCAACTAGCAAAGGCATGGAACAGCCATCGATAGAATATCGGTGATATGGAAGTCATACCTATTAGATAAAATAAAGCTCAATTTTTTCCAAGCAATGGTCGTGTCAATGCTAACATGTGGATGCACCGCATGGACGCTGACCAAGTGAATAGAGAGAAAACTTGATGGCAATTGCACAAGAATGCTGCAAGCTGTATTGAAAAAGTCATGGAGGCAGCATCTCTAAAAGCAACAACTGTTCGGACACCAACCACCCATTACGAAAACGATCAAAACTAGACGAGTAAGACATGTGGTACACTGCTGGAGAAGTAAGGGCGAGCTAATTAGCGATGTACTCCCGTAGACCCCCTCACGCTGACGAGCAAGGGTTGGATGACCAGCTAAAACCTATCTACAACAGATCTGTTCTGATACAGGATGTAGCATGGAAGACCCACCGAAAGCGATGGACGATAGGGACGAGTGGTGGAAAAGGATCCGGGAAATCTGTGCCAGCGATACACCATGAATATATATATATATATATATATTCATGGCGTACCCATATCTTTGTCCCCCACTCGTTCTTTCCTTATTTATTTATCAATTTTCCATTAAAAAACAAATTTTAAATGGGTAAGAATCCATTGAAAGAATATTTGTATGATTTTTTTCTTTCAGTTATGTGAAGGCTATCTGAAGAGGGTAGCTCCTCATATAGAGTCACCAGGTGAAATAAATCTATTATAGTCAAATGACGTCTGTTGAGATTTTCTTCCAATCATATATATATTTCAACAAAAAACTACGACAGTACAAAAGGTATATATATATATATATATATATATATATATATATATATATATGCAAATTTCATTGAACATAATAGACATTTTATGCCTACATATTCTCTTTTGGATCCGTTCGAATTCCCGTATTACTTTTATCGTATTCGGCGGGAATTGATTTAGGTATTGTCCATAGTTGTAAGTATCCCTAGTACTTTCTGCCCGACTTTGGGCCATCATCAGGGGAGAATCTGTTACAAAAGTGATGTAACTTTTGTTTTAGCAAATTACTACTGTGTAAGGACGTCTTTGCTGTTGGAGATTATGGCGCTTGCTTTTAAATGTAATTCTGTAAATAGTGCCAGTAGCTAAAGACATTTAAGTACGTTAACACTGGTTTGAAAATTAATTCTATTAAGTGCTGGTTGCAGGTTTCTAATATATAGTGCTTCGAGAATCTGAAGTTTTTGTTTATTATTTTGATGTTCGAGTATTGTTGTGTTGTCGGTGAGAATTTTTCATGCCCAACAACACAACTACGAAAAATTCTCACCGACAACACAACAATACTCGAACATCAAAATAATAAACAAAAACTTCAGATTCTCGAAGCACTATATATTAGAAACCTGCAACCAGCACTTAATAGAATTAATTTTCAAACCAGTGTTAACGTACTTAAATGTCTTTAGCTACTGGCACTATTTACAGAATTACATTTAAAAGCAAGCGCCATAATCTCCAACAGCAAAGACGTCCTTACACAGTAGTAATTTGCTAAAACAAAAGTTACATCACTTTTGTAACAGATTCTCCCCTGATGATGGCCCAAAGTCGGGCAGAAAGTACTAGGGATACATACAATTATGGACAATACCTAAATCAATTCCCCCCCGAATACGATAAAAGTAATACGGGAATTCGAACGGATCCAAAAGAGAATATGTAGGCATAAAATGTCTATTATGTTCAATGAAATTTGCATTAACGAAGAAATGCTGCCTAAATATATATATATATATATATATATATATATATATATATATATATATATATATATTTTCAAGTGTCACTTATACTTCCATTTTTACCTGTGACTTTACACCACTTTATACTTACGATAGATTGGCCACTTTTCTCACGTTTCCGTCTGATGATTGTGCACACTACATAAAACTTAAAGAAACGAATTTGTCTTAAGAGTTTGATATTTTTCTGGGTCTGTTGTTGTATACTCGAGCACTTTTTCTTGCAATCTTTTTTCCCTTTGATTTATTTTTTATCACACACACATATATATATATATATACATTGGCCCTGCGCTAGGACGTGCAGTGATATTAAGTTGTATAAAAGTATTTTCACTTTTACTCTAAAACCTGCTTTATGAGCAACCTACAGTCTGATGGGTTTCGATCCCGGCTTCGAGCGTCCTACGTGTCTAGTCACACTGAAGAGTTCTGATAGAACGAAGCAGTATTTCTGTGGATGACAATATATATATATATATATATATATATATATATATATATATATATATATATATATATGTATATATATAAAATGCCACTGGAGGCCATCAATAAATCCCAATTCTATTTGACTTTACGACTGAGAACAGAAATGTACCAATTGCTATTGAGAAAAATATTCGTCACTCATATGTGAGGTTCGTTCATAAAATAGCTCCTAGACAAAGAAAGAACTAACACGCCTCCAAATGATCATTCATTGAGGCAAATGATATTAAAATGTTTATTTTAAAAAATCACAAACCATGGAAATTTCTTTTGAATGGAAGAAAATATTTTTCTGGCAGCGAAAGTCCCTTTGATGAGGTTGCAGTTATTTAACACACAAGTAATTTCTGCTTATCACCCAAAATGGCTGATTATTAAATTGGGGGCTTCAGCAGTCGACATTCAATTTTCGTTGTTCGATGGAGAACTAAAAATAATCATATCTAAGCATTGCCGTGACTTGAAATATCACAGTATATCTTAACTCTTTGTTTACCAACCAAAGTTAAGCAACGATGAGCCTTCTCAGTGCTTTGGTGGGTGACTACTTAGTAACAGCATGCAGCCTATGTACCCTACTAATTCAACTTTTTTCCTCGATTGGTGGGGTTTAGAATACGCTTACTGTATCCCCTGAAAAGGGATAAGATACCCCATAGAGGTGTCCAGGGTATGACACCAAACTTCATCTGGTGGTGAGATTCCAATTTAGGAACTCTGTGGGATGTGAAGTACACGTTCATTGTCCTTACTCCCAGGTCCACTCTGACCCGGATTAGAAACTAGTCTTAGGGTTTTATCGAGGAGTCAAATAGAATTGTTGAATCATTTTCAAAGGATAATCATTATTAGTTATTTGAAACCATTCACTTGTGTGCAAATTATTTATATTACATAGGAATTCTTGATAAATAGAACTACTAATATCAAATTGCAAAACTCGAAACGATTCATCTGATTGATTAGATCGAATCATTAGTGTTAGATAGAAATACTTGAAACCATTTAACTGTGTGCAAATAAATGAGTTCTAATAACTCGTTTAAAAAGGGTACTTGTCTAAAAGGGAATATGAATAGCCTTACTGGATATCGAACTTGTTACTACGAGGTTTGATTCATACTGAAAGCAGTTAAAATTGTCATCAACAAGAGCATTCCCCAAAATTGTGGGCGATGTGTTTGGAAGGGACAAGAACTTTTTTTTTCAGAAGATTGGACCCATTCATCCAGAAAGTAAATTTTTGTGTTTTAATATCTAATTTTTTTTATTCTGGGGAACGTCGGATTCTTTTGTGAGTAATGAAATTTTCAAAAAGATGAAACAAAATACAAGCTAAAATAAATTGAAAAATCTTCATCGAAAATATAACTTTCTGATAAAGATTTGTCAATTATAACTATTACTCCTTTTCGAGTTTTCCACATCAGCGTTAGCCGAAGTTCACTGGAGTTTGAGTGACAGCAAGTCTCCCGAAGTCTCCAGGACTTTTCTCGGTATTCTGGCCGATCTCAATAATGTTGTTGTATGCCATATGTAAGTTTAAAATCCGCGATAGTCGGCCAAAATTAGTTACTTGGCAACTTCTATTAGCTTAGACTTTAGAGTAACTTTCGTATACCTATTGTCATTATTTAAAAGGCTATTATACAGATTGAAAGTGTTGTCATTGATAATATTCATTATATTAATTTCATCACGTTTAATATTAGTACTTTGTTTTTTTTTTCTCCTTGATTTGCCCTGCTGAAATTGAGGTGCGTCTTATACACCCGTACATCTTATATGTTGTCAAAAACGGGATGTAATTTATTTAAAACTGTATCTTCTTTGTATTTTGATTTTAACAGCAAAGTGAAAAGGTTATCTCTTGAATTTGTACTTAGGGTTTCTTCTGAAAGACGTCAATGCACTCCCTGACATTGAAGATATCTACAAGTTGAATTATCTTACTGATTATCAGGTATGAATTTTTTGAACGGAAGAATTGAGTGTTGTGGGCAAAAATCTTGATTTTAATGACATCTCAACCCGTCTGGGGCTATTTTATGTCTCGAGATTAGGAAATCAGGTTCACTGTACCAGTATATTTAGTTTTATCTTGTTTCTTGCGCACAGTTATATATCAAATATTTCTATTCAATAATTTACATATAGATGTAGGTTTGTTTTTTCTTTGTTTTTTTAATTTTGGTTTTATGGCATATCAACAATTTTGGTTATTTGATGACAAATCCTATTTTCACATTGAATATATGAATTGTAAGCACATTTTGTAGATACACACAGTTAAATGATCTAACAGTTCTATTTCTAACAATGCAAGGGGTGTCCTCGTGGTGTAATGGTTAAAGCGATGGACTGCAGAATCGTAGTAAGCGAGTTCGAACTCCAGTCGCGCTATTATGTTCACTTTGGAGGTGTCCGTGGTGTAATGGTTATCGTCGATTTCAAATCCTGGATGAGAATGATTGCATTTCACATAGCACTAATACCCTTGGGAAAGGTATGAATCCAATTATTCTCCCTCCAGCTATGGGTAAATACTAGGACAGACTTAGTTCTTCTGCCTTGGTGAGGCAACTAGTCTAGGAGAAGGAAAACTCTGAATTCAAACCTGTTAAACTCCGCTTAAAAATTGACCTTGTGTCATGTCCTGCCCTAGCGGAGGGCTTGGTAAATAGGATTAATTTCACTTTCGGGCAAATACCCTTGAGAAAGGCATGAACCCCCTTATCCTCTATGGGTTAAATAGTACCACTTCTGTTCTTCTAGAAGGATGGTTTAGGCATTAAATAACTTACAAAGGTTGATATGCCATTAAAAAAAGACACCAAACCAAATCTAATAATTCAAATTAGCATAAATCAACAATGTTAAATGGTTCCAAGTATTGCTATTTCCCACTCATAAATCAATTAAACATCGGTCATTTGTTTACACACAGTTAAATAATCAAACAGTTCTATTTCAAGCAATTCAGTTTACCAGGAGTCAACCAAGTTAAATGGTTCCAAGTATTACTATTTATCCCTAACAAATCAATCAAACATCTGTCATTTGTTTACACGCATTTAAATGATCAAACAGTTCTATTTGAAACAATTCAATTTAGCATGAGTCATTTATTTGTACTCAGTTTAAATGTCAAACAGTTTTATTTGACCCATAAATAGGGCCCTATGACGTGCTACCATTTCAGGCCAGAGTGGACCTGAGAGCGATGGCAGTGAAGGGATTCTCCGCACTCCCCAAAGCTTGCCATCAGATTGTTTTATGTCATATGCAGGACACTCGGGGGCAGAGATGCAGTCGGTGCATTCTACAGCCACCCCAGCCGACTGCATTGACTGTTGTAGGGTCAAGTATTCTTATAGAGTAATAATTGTTATATGGTTTTAAGTTATTATTTCTATTTAATAAAAGTCATTTGTTTTTAGCTACACGGATTCATGTAATTAATAATGATCCTGAGTTGACTATTATAGCTTCAAGTAACTATCCTCAATAGAAATAACCTACACACAATTGTATGGTATCAAGTATTCTTATCTAATACAAATAATTTTCAAATAGATCTATTTGACCCTTAGATGGGACCCTAACAGGTACTGGCACTCCGGGTCAGCTTGGACCTGGGAGTAATGGATGCTAACGGAAAACAACATTCCACAAAGCTCTAGAACTGGTTCCTCAGTATCAGATACTTTTTCGTGTCATTCATAGGACACTGCCTTTTTGATGGGGTGGTGGTGGTGGGGGGTCTTATCCGTCTGCAGATCATGTGATATGTGTATTATTACCCTGATAGGGTTTTGTATTGAACACCAATGATTAGCTTGTAATTATATGGTTTCAAGTATTCCAATATAATACTAATAATTTGAATGCAATTATAACTATCCAAGTTAGACGAACCAGACATGCAGGACACTGCTGGAGAAGCAGGGACGAGCTCATAAGTAATGTACTCTTATGGACCCCCACATATGGCCGAGCAAAAGAAGGACCACCAGCACGAACATACATTCAGTAGCTATGTGAGGATACGGAATGTAGCCCTGAAGACCTGCCAGAGGCGATGAACGATAGGGAAAAGTGGCGAGAGAGAGCCAGGGATATCCGTACTAGTGGCACGACATGATGATGATGATAATGATGATGATGATTTGATGATAATCATATGTTTGTACACAGTTATATGGTTAAACATATTTCTTTCCAATGCAAGTAATTTTCGAACGGATCTATTAAAATCATAGATGGAACCAAATAGGTACTACCACCCTGAATCAGAGTGGACCAGAAAGTAATGGCAATGAATAGGTGATTTCACATTCCCCAGCACCCCAGAACTGTAGCCTCACCACTAGATAATTTTTAGTGTCATTTACAGGACACAAATCTTACTTATATAAATTCATGTTACCTGTCCTTACCGCGCCCGACCCAGTCTTTTTCTTTCGCCCCATTAGATTAGGAACCCCTCCCACTTAGGGTAGGTTCGGCTTGTTTTCGGTGTTCTTGTACACCGGGAAACAGTCGGCCTCCATATCGTAGAAGTGGGGATGGAAGGGCAACCAAACAGGAAATGTTTCCTTGTTTTTATTCGCTTTTGCGTTCGTTTTTCTTTCGGGGTTTTTCTCCCATCCCCATCACATTACATCTTTGTAAATAAAATCATGTCTTAAAAATAAAATCCTACATTCCACTCGGGGTTTTAAGTTGGTATTCTCACCGAGCAAGTGGGGTATTTTGGTGGTGGCAGTGTGCTTGGTGAAGAATGAATGTAACTAGCTAGGGCCCCTGAGATAAATTAGAAATGGCAAGACCACACTCCCCTCCTACCCCCCCATAAGGTCTGGTGCTTTCCATTTTGTTATTTAAATGGAAATAATGGAAGGACCATAAACTCTAAGTCCTAACAATGAGTACGTTTCCTATTTTTTTAATAAACTTATTCCTTTTAGAAAACGTCAATAGAAAAATTGTTACTGTTTATTTAATTACGTGAATATTTTTTCTTTAAAAGAAGAAAATAAGCAGCATAATGGAATTGTATTCATTTTATTTCTACAAGAATAAAGTTATGTTCCCAGGTTTGAAGTCATCAGTTTTTGGTCAAGAGCAATTTAAGGGTGGAAACTACTTAAACTGCTGTGGGTTCTAAGCTTCGGTACAGCGTACGTTTTCTGATTTAAAAAAATATCCTTATTCCTTTTAAAATACGTCAATAGTGCAATTCTAGTGTTTCTTTCTTGTCTATCACAAGTACAGACAGAAGAAACCACAAAAGAAAAAGAAGACTAATCGGTTGATGACTTATCTTGCAAATGGTGTTTGTTTATTTGTTTGTAAATCATTTCTACGCTGGATAATTATCTAACTAAATAGATCGTCTAATCAAGAAGGGCGAAGTGTATTTCAAGTGATACAATTTGTGTTTTGCTCTGTGTGTGATACTGCATTGTTTCTATTTAGTGTCAAAGGTTACAGGGGATAGGCTCAAGCTGAGGTAGATGGTCACCCGCTTAAAAGATAAAACGTTTAAAGAAATTATTCAAACTCGTGATTTGATATCGATAAAGACTAATCGCTACGAAAAATCGATCGGCTGAGAGAGAAAGTGAAGATTGAATTAATAAGAATAAATACTACAAGATTGATTAATAGATTGATTTTAATGGGGAATCCACTCATCAAGGGTTATTTTATTCCTAGGGGTGAGAGAATTGCATTTAGTATACATCTATATTTACATTTTTGTGCTGTTGCTTCTTAAGATTTTTTTCCACATTTATATGATATCGAGTATTCGCATCTGATATTAACAAAACGGCTAGAGTTGTCTAGTTTCAATTATTCTAATCTAATATTAATAATTATATGGTTTCAAGAAACTGTTTCGATTTCATAATAATCGTTTATTTGCGCACAGTTTCATGGTTTTAAGTATTATTATGCTATATTAATAATTTGCAAAGAAATCTATTCAATCCATAACAGGTACCCCCAGTCCGTATCAGAGTCGGCTTGGAAGTAATGACAAAGAAGGGGTATTTTACACTTTCCAGAAACCCAGCAGCCCATCCAGCTGGGTTTGTAGAATACACCGAATGCATCTCTGCACAAGTGTAAGATTCCCACCCGACTAGTGTTTCGATTATGGCACTGAATTGCATCGGATAATGAGGCTTCAGTCTTTTGAGGAAAACGGAGTACCCCTTTATTGCCATTACTCCTAGGCCCACTCTGACCTGGAGGAGTGGTAATGCCTGTTAAGGGCCCATCTATGGGTTAAATAGAACTGTTTAATCATTTACTTGACCTGAAAACATTTATATTGAATAGAATTACTAGTGTTAAATATCAACACTTGAAACCATTTAACTGTGTGCAAACAAATAAGCTCAGGGTTGTTTAAAAATTGTTACCTATACAAATCATATATATTTGATATATATAAACAAACAGGATTTAGCCTTAGATAACGTACAAGGGTTGATATGCCATAAAAGCCAACCAAACCAAATCATATATATCTAATATATACGAGGAACATGAAATAAGTTTCCAGACATTTTTTCGTATGGGCACTTTTATTGATAGTACACACACATGAGACTCTAGTCCCCTTCGAAGTAATCTCCTTCGGCTGCAATGCACTTGTTATACCGTTCCAACAACTTCTGGAAGGCCCCATGGAAGTCCTCTTGTGTGAGTGTGTCAATGACCTTCGTCACAGCCTCTTTCATCTCCTGAATTGTCTCATAACGCCAGCCTCTGAGCTTAGGGAATAACCAAAAGTCACAGGGAGCAAGGTCTGAACGATAGGGAGGCTGAGGAACTGTCTTGACGCCCATCTTGGTCAAACAGTCTGTGACAAGGATGGAGTTGTGGACTGGTGCATTGTCCTGCTGGAAATGCCACTGACCCGATTTGAAGAGTGCTGGCCTCTTCCCAAGGAATCTCTTCCTGAACTCCCTTAAAACCTCAACATAGTAACCCTAACCCTAACCGTTTGGCCAATCAACTCAGGTGTATTGACTTCCTTACCCCTCACCCACCTCTCATCATCCCTCACAGACACCCTGGCTTCCTTGAATCTCTTATGCCACTCAAAAACTCATGCTCAATTCATGCAAGATGGTCGAAACGCAGTCTGAAGCATTCCATACGTTTCTGTGGCGGCATTTTTTCCAAGTTTAAAACATAATTTTATTGGATATCGTTCTTCTAAAGTGTCCTCACGTCCAGATTGCATTTTTGAAATTCACCAGCTGTGACAATTAGGCTTTAGTAGGGTGTATTCCAATTCCAATGTCCCAGCGGTTAGAGTGTTCGCCAATGGCCCGGGAGACCTGGGTTCAATCCCAGGTCGAGTCATACCAAAGACTTTAAAAATGGAACTTGATACCACCTTGCTTAACACTCAGCATTATAAGGTACGGTTCAAGGGTAAAGTGGAGCAATCCTGGGAATGGAGTAGCGCCCTCCCCTACACCTTGGTGTAGTAGCTATCGAAAAGGGAGCCTTCGGGTCACCCTCGACTATGGTCGCTAACTTACTTATTCCAATTCCTGCTGTAGCTGTTCATTTGAACCTGGAATCATAAAAATTGGTCAGTCATCTCATAAGATGTATAGAAATAACATGCTGAATTTTCACGAGTCTACGATAATTTTAAATGCCTGTACAAAAATGTCTGGAAACTTATTGAAAGCACCATGTATGTATAAAGAGGATTTGTTATTAAATAACTTATAAAAGTTGACATGCCATAAAAGTTGACCAAACCAAATCATATATATTTAACATATATGTATAAAGAGGATTTGGCATGAAAGAACCTACAATGGTTGATATGCCATAAAACCCAACCAAACCAAATCATATATATTTAATATATATGTATAAAGAGGATTTGGCATGAAAGAACCTACAATGGTTGATATGCCATAAAACCCAACCAAACCAAATCATATATATTTAATATATATGTATAAAGAGGATTTGGCATGAAAGAACCTACAATGGTTGATATGCCATAAAACCCAACCAAACCAAATCATATATATTTAATATATATGTATAAAGAGGATTTGGCATGAAAGAACCTACAATGGTTGATATGCCATAAAACCCAACCAAACCAAATCATATATATTTAATATATATGTATAAAGAGGATTTGGCATGAAAGAACCTACAATGGTTGATATGCCATAAAACCCAACCAAACCAAATCATATATATTTAATATATATGTATAAAGAGGATTTGGCATGAAAGAACCTACAATGGTTGATATGCCATAAAACCCAACCAAACCAAATCATATATATTTAATATATATGTATAAAGAGGATTTGGCATGAAAGAACCTTCAAATGATATAAAATAACGTGCAAGGTTTGATATGCTGTAAAACACAACCATGCAATTATAACTCCAGAACTGGAACTTCGCTCTCACATACAGTTTAGTGTCATATCCAGGACTAACCCTTTTTTTTTGCAAAGTATTACTTTGCAGAGGAATAGAGTCAGCGTATTCTAACCCCCGTTAACAAGGTATAAAACACTATAAAGTAAAAGACAAGGCATATTGTCAGAATTCTCTGTTAATCTTTTTACTGTTCAAAGCGAATTAGAGGCATCCACTCATACGTTTTTACGAGATTTTTCTTCATTAGAAATGTTTGAGAAACTCGAACGTGTCGTGGGGAATACGGTGAAAAACATGATATTTAAAAACCATTTGACCTGAACTGCGAACTCCAGTCGCACCAATACATTTAATTTTGAACTAATACCTTTGGGCAAAGTAAGAACCTCTTTGGCATTTGACCCCATTCCAGATAGCTGAGGCTGAAGAGGACGCCGACTGCATCTCTGCTAATTGATAAGTCTTCCACCAACGACTTTCCTGGATATGACACTAAACTATCTGATGACGAGGCTCTAGTCCTGGAGAATTGGGGAATGTGAAGTACCCGTTAATTGTCATTACTCTTATCCAAAGTGGTTGTACCTGTTAGGATATCATCAGTTGGTCAAATAGAAATATTTAATCATTTTCCATACACGAAACTATTTAACTGGGTGCAATGAAATGACTGCTAAATTGAATTATTAATATTACATGAAAATACCATTTAACTGTGTGCAAATGAAAAAATCCTGTCGAATAGAATTACTCGTATTAAATAGCATTACTTGAACCATTTAACTATGTGCAAATAAAATTATTAGTGTTGGATAGCAATACTTTCAACCATTTAACTGTGTGTAATAAAACAATTAATATTGGAGAGAAGTACTTGAAACTATTTAACTGTGTGCAAATAAAATTATTGGTGTTGGATAGCAATGCTTGAGGCCACTGGACTGCAGGCAAACAAATGAGTTCTGCCACGTTTGAAAATTGTTATCTATAAGCCATTCATTTACAAAGTATATATATATAATACCTAAATAGCAGAAATAATCTGCCTAGGTTTCACCTGCCAGATCATCAGAATAATTCTGCCTAAAGAAGGTTGGCCCAAATGACATTTCATTTATGAAGAAAGAATGAAAAAAATAAAATGCTGCTGCTGTTGCTGCTACTACTACTACTACTACTAAAAACCAAGCCGCATTTTATTTGCCCAGTAACCAGGCTTTGCTATGTCTACAGACATTAAGCATGTTTTTACTCTTTTTTTTTATTGAAATTTTTTCGAGATATCAGTTTGTATAATATTTTTTATTTACAAATTGTATTGTCTGTTTTTTTTTCACAGTGCCAGAATTATATATATATATATATATATATATATATATATATATATATATATATATACACACACATATATATATATGTAAGGCATATAAGGCGTATTTTGTATAAAATAACTTTGAAGGTTTGATATTTTATAAGACACAATCAATTGACCTGATGGCAGGGAATAATTCGTGGAGAAATAAGTGGAGGAAACCCATCACAAGAAGATTTATGTCAGGGGGCAGCTTGTGAGCATAAAATAGCTCGAGGAATATTTTGATATTAAAGCTCGAGTGGTAAATAAGCGAGATTTTATTGGAGGAATATTCTTTAAAGTTATAATATCGAAAGATTCTGCTTCTATTATATAGATGATATATTACTTATATTGTGAAGTATGAGGCTTGAAGGTCAGGGGCTAAGGGCAAGGCTGTGTTGCCGTAAGATATCTGACTCCATATTTTGGTTACACTGTTTCACCCCACGTTGACTGGCCGGCGCAATGCCTTGCCCAAAGAAAGTCCCAAAAGAATTATACAAAAAAAAAAAAAAAAGATTGAAACAGATAAGAGACGAAGACGTTTCTTTTATACTTTCCTTTATTTACTGGGTTCAACAAACATTCCATGAATTAGGGAGTTTTTCCTGAATACATTGAAATCGTTGAATCCCCCAGTTAAGGTGTCAAAAACACGTTTATCGTTTTCATGTATGTAGGTGTCAGCATTTGGTATTTCGGGCTTCCATAAGGATTTGTTTCCTTTTAGAAGTTTGTCAAAGTCCGGTCAGGGTTAGTTTAGACGTAGGCGTGGTGCCCAGACACGACAGCAACGATGTTATCAGGACGCTGGTCACTGCCTGAAAGAGAAAGATAATATGGTCCCCTTTGTCAAGAGGAATGCCTTTTTTCTTTACGCAGACGTCATCCCTTTTTGCTGTCAGGGACCTCTGAGAGTTTCTGCAAATTTAAGTTTTCTTTTTCTTTTTTTAAAATTCAATTTTAAATTGTTTTTATTTATCTATTCGTTCCCTACAATATATCCATGGAATAATGAGTTAACAAAAATTACGGACAGATTAAACAAATTGTACTTACCATAGATTTTATAACTGAACTAGAAAATCACAATACCTTTCTTAGACATCTTACTAATAAACGGTAACAATAGTAATTTACAAAGCTCTTTGCTTCGATGTGGCACAAGGCCGAATGAATGGGGCGCCTAATGAGACTCGAACTCACTCGTGTAGGTTTACCAGTCTAGCTTGCTAAACGTTAAACCACCAGAGGTCCCCGCGTACTTTCTCGAAATCTATGTATGGCACTAGACCTTGCTGCCTAGTTCAAGCCATAACCTGGCATACGTGCCCGGACCCACATTTAGGTTCGTGAAACTGCTTGCCTCATCAGGCTCACATTTCACCAAGTGAGCTGATGAGCAGCATAGACCAGCAGGGTTCGAGTCTCGGCTCGTTCCCGACCTTCCCCTCCCCTTTATCCCCACTTTAATCGGCCTTCGGGCTTTTGACCATGTGTCAAGTCGTGTCTGGTGGGAGGCAACGACAAATAAACAGCGATGCCCAATAAACGGTAACAATAAATTAGAATTTAAACTTCATCACAAACTAATAGAAATGACCATTTACTTTTTTACTCCCATCAGACCACCGAAATAAAAAAATGGAATAATCATAGGTTTTCATTTTAGAGTTCTTAGGATTTTTACCTCCAAATATTGAAGTAAATAATGAAATTTTTATGGTCAATACTATTTTGTTTTTATCCTCTGTTAATACTCGTCCCGGTATTTTTCCACCTATCCCCTTTCTTAGGTAAATTAATTCTAAATAACTTCAACATACCTAATTTTTATAATTTTTTTTTCTCCTCCTCACATATTTATACTTCCTTGAGCCCCATATTTTTTAAATTCAAATTTAGACTCATGAACAATTACGTTCATATTCATTTTCTCTTCCTTTCCTCCATTTTTTTTTAAACATTCTATCGTCTTCCGTTATATCCCTTAGAAACCCAACAAATTCCAAACATCACGTGACAACAACGTAATAATATTAAAAAAAAAAATAAGAACGCTGAATATATTGTTATGAATCTTTCTTTTTAAATACATTTTTTTTCTCCTGTTGTTACATCAAACATCCATCGCTATTTTTACATTTTTCATGAATTTAAAGTCCTGAAGAAGGTTATCACAACCGGAACGTTTAACGTCGACTTTCAGAATAAATTCATCAAATTTTGGATTATTTGTTTTTTCAACTTTTCTTCGTGCCCAAATATTTAAATGATGAATTTGACGACATAACAAATTCCTTTACGCAATTCCAAAAATCTTTCACACATGTCAAAATAAAAAGCTCTCAAAATTAACAAACGCAAATGTTCTCCAGAAATTCAAAACAATTTTTCAAAAAATAATTAATTACATAGATATATAATTTTACCCAACAATTCCACATACATAATTCGAAAGAAACTTAATTCACCTGGGATTTAAAACAGTCATTAACTCGTCAAAGGCGATGAGGAGTTTAATCAATAATAAAGATAGCAATATCCACTACGAATCTCGAGCAATTCCATGTGTGGATTGTAATAAAAGAATTATACCGGTGAAACCTTCCGTAATATTGTCCAGTCGGTTGGGGCTGTAGAATACACCGGCTGATTCTCTGCAGAGGAGTAAGAAGCCCCCCCCCCCCCCGAACGCGTGTCCTGGATATGACACTAAACAATCTGATGGTGAGGTTCCAGCAATGCTGGAGCTTTGGGGAATGCGGAGTACCCATTCATTGCTATCGCTCCCAGGTCCACTCTAGCCTGGAGTGGTAGTACCTGATAAGAACCCTATCTATGGGTTAAATGGTATACTTATGCTAAACGGTATTGTTTGATTAAACTGAATAGCTTGAAATAGAAATGATTTTGACAATTGAACTGTACTTGCATTTAAACTGCATGCTTAGGCTAAACTGAATTATTTGAAATAGAACTGTTTTTTGACATTGAAACTCTATTTACACTAAACTGAATTGTTTAACATGGAACTGTTTGGACATTTAAATGTGTGTAAAGAAAATCTGTACTTATACTAAACTGAATTGTTTGAATTAGAACTGCTTGACTAAACTGAATAGCTAGAAATAGAAATGTTTTTCACAATTAAACTGTACTTACATTTAAACTGCATGCTTATGCTAAACTGAATTGATTGAAATTGAACTGTTTTTGACATTGAAACTGTACTTACATTAAACTGAATTGTTATATATAAGTGCTTGAACAAACTGAATAGTTTGAAATAAAAATGTTTTTGACAATTAAACTGTGTAAAAAAAAGTTAGCGACCATAGTCGAGGGTTACCCGAAGGCTCCCTTTTCGATAGCTACTACACAAAGGTGTAGGGGAGGGCGCTACTCCATTCCCTGGATTGCTCCACTTTACCCTTGAACCGTACCTTATAATGCTGAGTGTTAAGCAAGGTGGTATCAAGTTCCATTTTTAAAGTCTTTGGTATGACTCGACCTGGGATTGAACCCAGGTCTCCCGGGCCATTGGCGAACACTCTAACCGCTTGGCGTTGAATAACCTACAAAGGTTGATATGCCATAAAACCCAACCAACCAACCTTCCGTAATATTGATAAACGAATCTACGTGCACAAAAATATTTTAAAATAAAAAAACGTAAATAACTGTTTGGTCAAACTTAATTTAGAAATTAATCAGAACTTCAATTTTAAAGATTCCAAGATTTTAGTTTACATACATAATAAAAAACGCCGGAAAATTGTTGAATTTAGTAGCATTTCAAGCCACAATACGATCAAACAGAGACTTTTTTTTTCCAGTTTGTCTCCTTATTTGGTCAGATTGGTTTAGAAAAGTTACAAAATCCATTATTCAAAATAATTTAGCTTCATCGTTTATATATACGTAGATTGATAGACAGATGGTGGAATTAAACAGACAGATAGAAAGAAGGGTAAGATGGATGACGACAGATAGATATATTATGGAATATTTATAATTGGTAGATATGAACTAAACAATACAAATATTAACGGGGGAGAGAGAGGGGAGGGAGAGAGAGGGAGGGAGAAGAAGAGAGAGGCAGAGGGAGAAAGAGTTTTTGTTATAAATAAATTTTGGAACGCTAATTACATGACACAAATTTGAAACAACAATACCACGGGAAATAGAATTTTAAAATAACTTTCTCATCTTTTTCGTTTCATTTAATAACTTACACGCCCTTATGAAGGTCAAAAAACCGAAACGTTTACCGTTGGCAAATATTTCCATAAATAAAATTGTCCTCTGAAGACCTTGTGCGTTTTCGTCACGGTACATTTTCGTTCAAATATGTTTAAAAATAATTTTGATTTTCATTTGTTAATATTAAAAATCTTCTTCTTCTTCTTCTTCTTCTTCTTCTTCTTCTTCTTCTTCTTCTTCTTCTTCTTCTTCTTCTTCTCATGAGAGTTTTTCACATCAGCGTTAGCTGATGGTTTTTCACTGGAGTTTGAGTGATAGCAAGTCTCCTCAAGTCCTCTTCCTTCTTCTTTTCTTAACACATATAATCTGTCAACATCATCTCTGGGATGTAATACCTTATGCTTGGTCATTAGTTTTCTTGTTCTCTGGTCCATTTGTTTAAGTTTTGTCCACTTCAAGAATGGTCCCGGATATCTTACAATGAAAACAGCCCAGGTATTTATTCCTTTGATAAGGTTTCTGCCATATAGTTTTGTCTCAAGTAGCCGTCTGGTTCTCCTGTGATACTCTTTCTTAATTTTTTCTTTTATCTCCTCTTGTTTGATGGTATCGGCTTCCAATATCCCTAAGTGTTTATAGGTTTCCTTTTCTCCGAGCTTTCTAATCTTGTCTTGATTTGATTTCGCCCGTCACATGTCATTTGCTGCTTTTCATTGTTAGCATGGCGCATTTTTCTATTCCAAATAACAATAGTCATTTGTTTGCCCACTATTATATGGTTTCAAGCCTTCTTATCCAATACAAATAATTTTCAAAAACATCTATTTAACCTATAGATGGTGTCTCAACAGTTACTTTCACCGCAGGTCAGAGTGGACCTGGAAGTAATGGCTAAGAAGCACTATTACTACGCTTCTTAGATCTCCAAAACTGGAGAGTCGCTATCAAATGCCATTTAGTGGCATGCCTAGGTCATCCCTTTTTTTTGTGTGGGGGTTTTACCCCTCTTTAGGTGTTAAAGTCAGTGTATTTTAAACTCCGTTGACAGGGAGACTCAAATATAGAGTACTTGAACACACTTACTATGATCTCTTGAACTAACTATCGTCGCACGTTCTGTCGGTTGGCTGGGTGGGTGTGAGGGCTATAGAATACTCCGATTGCACCTCTGCAGAGGGGTAAAACCTGCCACCAACTAGGCTACCTATTCTGGTGTTGAGTGGTCCATGAACCAGCTACTGAAGTGACATGTAACATTTGACTTTGACCCTTGCTGGGATAGACAGTCGGTCGATGAGGCCTGATCCAATGAAGCACCTATATGACTGACCCGACCATATTCTTCAAATTATTTTGTAGCAAACATCCACCCAATTTTAACTTAAAGAGAAAATGGCTGAGTGTTTATTGCGCTGAGATAACAATATTTGAAACGGTGTGCATACAAATGAGCTCTAACTCATTTAAAAATAAAGAAAGCTACAAACTATTCGCTTACAAATTATATATATATATATTGTTATCCACATACAGTCTATTTCGTTGTATCATAACTCTTCAGTGTGGCTAGACACCCAGGATGCTTCAAGCTAGGATCGAAACCCGCCCAACTTTACGTTAGACTTAGTGTCTTACCGTTCAGCTATTAGGCGGCATACGTCTGCTCGGGAATTATAAGGCATTATGTGGAGGTGCCCGTGATATAATGGTTATCGTCGTAGGAAATCAACACGGCGACACGAGTTCAAATCCTCGACGAGACTGATTGCATTTCACATAGCACTAATACCCTTGGGAAAGGTATGAATCCAATTATTCTCCCTCCAGCTATGGGTAAATAGTAGGGCAGACTGGGTTCTTCAGCCTTGGTGAGGCAACTAGTCTAGGAGAAGGAAAACTCTGAATACAAACCTGTTTAACTCCGCTTAAAAATTTACCTTGTGTCATATCCTGCCCGATGATAAGGCAGCTTTCACTTGTTTATATTTTGCCTTACCGGATACCAGAGGGCTCAATTCATACGAAGAGCTTTGCATTTCGTGAGTGACAGCCGTTAATTCCTTCGCCAGAGTACTCAAACCCGGGAGGGAAGCATATAAAAACAGGATTTGTAAACCCATAAAGGTTGATATGCCTTAAAATCTAACCAGGCCAAACCAAAATAAATGCAGTGACGAGTAAAAACTGAGGCCCCAAGTCAAAAAATTGTTAGTATTCGGCAATTTACTTGTGGTTCTTTAGGATTATAGTACAAATTGTCACATTCACGTTGACACCGTACAAAGAGAAATACAAATATGGATGTACGGGAATGTTTAAAAAAAAGCATGCACAATTCGTATTGTTGGCGTCTGTACAGATTAAATAAACTAATTAATTCGTTGAATTAAAAACACTTTGTATAAACTGTGGAGTCTTCAAACTGACTTTATATAATAAATTATCTAAATTTTATAACGGGAAAATCAGTTTCAAAAGAAGGATGAAAAACGTAAAAACGTCAAAAAGAATCAGTCAATGTGAAATAGACTGAGTGCTTGTAATATCAGTTGATTGATTAATTGGTTCATTGGTTTTAACGGCATATCAACACGCCCAGAGTTATTTCATGCCTACAGGTTAGAGAATCGCGTTGGTTATACATTAATGTCGTTAAGATCTTTTTGGTTTACGGTCCTATCGAATCCAAATAATTTTTGAACAATTCTATTTGACCTACAGATTGGCTACCTAACAGTTTCAGCAACTCCTGGTCAGAGTGGAACTGGGAGTAATGGCGATGAAAGGCTACTCAACACTACCCAGATCAGCAGAACTGGGGACACACCAGCAGAGAGTCATACCTAGGACATCCTCTTTTTGAAGTGGTGGTGGGATCTCTTACCCTCTTCAGGGATTACAGTCAGTATTCTTGACACTTCGAACTGGGCGGTTGCAATATCAAGATGAGAATGTGGTAAGAAATATTCGCACGCACGCACGCACACACGCACGCATATATATATATATATATGTCAGTTGCTCCTGCCCGGTACACGAGTCGCGTGTCCAGAAAAATATGCTGAGTTTAGTAAGAGATACTGTCAGGATCTGGCAGGTGGAATTAAAAATAATTAAATGTAATTAAAGATTAAATTAAATGCATCGCATTATCTCCGAAATGTCAACTGAACTTTTTTGCGTGTTTGTTTTTACGATTATTAATCTCCGAACGAAACTTTCAAAATGAAATTTGAAAAATCAAAAAAAGTTCATTGAAGCATAATAATTTGTGATTTCATTTTTTATGTTTTGGTTTGATTGTTTGGGTTTTATGGCATATCAACTCTTGTAGGTTATTTCATGCCAAATCCATTTTATACAAACACTCAGTTCTTTTTCAAAGAATTCAGTTTAGCATGAGTACACAGTTTAATTGTCAAAAACATTTCTATTTCAAGCTATTCAGTTTAGTCAAACAGTTCTAATTCAACCAATTCAGTTTAGTATAATTATAGATTTTGTTTACACACAGTTGAATGTCAAAACAGTTCTATTTAAACAAATCAGTTTAGCGTAAGTACAGTTTCAATGTCAAAAACAGTTCCATTTCAAACAATTCAGTTTAGCATGCATAAGTACGCAGTTTAAATGTAAGTACAGTTTAATTGTCAAAAACATTTCTGTTTCAAGCTATTCAGTTTAGTCAAACAGTTCTCATTCAAACAATTCAGTTTAGCATAAGTATTCCGTTTAGTTCTATTTAACCCATAGAGTGGACCTGGGAGCAATGGCAATGAAGAGGTGCTCCATATTCCCCAAAGCTCCAGCATCATTGAAACCTCACCATCAGATTGTTTAGTGTCGTATCCAGGATACTGCAGAGGTACAGTCGGTGTATTCTACAACCCAAGCTAACTGGACAATACGCAGAGTTATATGTCAAAAAAGTTTTATTTTTGATAATTCAGTTTAGCATAAGTACGCAGTTTAGACGTCAAAACAGTTCTATTTTAAACAATTCAGTTTAGCATAAACGCAGTTTAAATGCAAAAAACAGTAAACTCAAGAAATCACGATTTAGTTCTATTTAACCCATCGATAGTGCCCTAAAGTTCCAGCGTTACTGGAACCTCAACATCAGACTGTCAAGTGTCATATATCAGGACACTGGTTGGGTGTGTCTTACCCCTCTGCAGAGATGCAGTCAGTGTATACTACAGCTCCAGCCGATTGGGCAAGCATTTTTTATGTTGACGTAATCGTTTAAGAACTCTATAATATGTATAGAATTCAACTCTAACATAATAATCAAAAAGTTGCTGCATGCGAAAAATATCGAACGAAGCTTTATCATTTGACCCATATTTTTTTAAATATTAAAAAAAAAAACAGCAAGGAAACATACTCGCTTACCAAAGCCCAAAACACTTATAAATCTTAAACTAATTTTGAGCAATATAATGAGATATTGTTTTATTTTCATCCGCTTTGTGATTTTTGCAAGAAGATTCCGCTGTTTGAGAACCTAATGCCTGTCTGTCTGTCTTTCAAGAATTTCAGTGTATTGCCTTGTTGACTCCTTTTCTTATCTTTTGATAATTGTCCCTTGATATCTATCTATCTTTCGATCTATCTATGCCACCATTTTCTACGTTTTTCTTTCGTCCTCCGTCCAGTCGGCTGGGGCTGTAGAATACGCTGACCCCATCTTTGCAGAGGGGTAAAACATCCTCCCCAAACGAACATCCTGATTATGTCACTAAACTCTATCTAATGGCGAAGCTCTAGATCTAGAAATATGGAGTACATTTTCAATTCAATTACTCCCAGATCCACTCTAGACCTGGAGAATCGGGAAATGTAGAGTGCCCTTTCAATTTAATTACTCCCAGATCCACTCTGATTCCAAGTTGTAGTACATGTTAGAGTCCCATATGTGACTCAAATAGAACAGTTGAATTATTTTGGAAGGTTCATTGATAGTTATTCGAAAACATACAGCTATGAGAAAATTATTTATATTGCATAGGAATACTTGAATTATGAGTAAAGTTGGCGAACTTTGTCGAGAGTGATCCGAAGGCCCCCTTTTTAATAGCTCCCAGCGGTTAGAGTGTTCGCCAATGGCCCGGGAGACCTGGGTTCAATCCCAGGTCGAGTCATACCAAAGACTTTTAAAATGGTACTTGATACCACCTTGCTTAACACTCAGCATTATAAGGTACGGTTCAAGGGTAAAGTGGAGCAATCCTGGGAATGGAGTAGCGCCCTCCCCTACACCTTGGTGTAGTAGCTATCGAAAAGGGAGCCTTCGGGTCACCCTCGACTATGGTCGGCTATACCGAAGTGTAGAGGAGGGCACTACTCCATTACCTGGATTGCTCCACTTTACCCTTGATACGTAACTTATAATGCTGAGCCTTAAGCAAGGCGCCATCAAGTACCACTTTTTGAGTCTTTGGTATGACTCGACCTTGGTTTGAACTTCGGTCTCCCGGACCATTGGCGAACACTCTACTAATTAGGCCAATGGCCTAGTTAATTATGAATACTTGATAAATACTGTATAAATAGAATTATTTGTGTTAGATAAGAATACTCGAAACCATTTAACTGAGTGCAAATAAATGAACTCTAACAACTTGTTTAAAATTAGTTACCTACAAACTATTCGCTTACAAATTATATATATATATATATATATATATATATATATATAGGATTTGGCATTAAATGACTCTCAAGGTTTGATATACCATAAAACAGCTTATAACGTAAAGTTTATTTCGTCTCCATTTCTTCCCGTTCTCTCTAAATTAACCTTGTTGACAGGGTTTTAGAATATGCTGATCGTATCTCCCAGCAGAAAGGTAAGACCCCCTTAAAAAAAGGGGGTAACCTGGGTATAACACTGAACTGCATCTGATGGTGAGTCTACAGTTCTGGAACTCTGTGGAGGGTGAAGTACTCCTAAAATGCAATTACTCCAAGGTCCACCCTGTCCCAGATTGGTGGGATCTGTTATAGGTTAATTAGATCTGTTTAAAAATTATCCGTATTCGATAGGATCGAGTACCAAAAAAGAAACAAAGTGAACGTAATAACATGAGCGAAGTTCGAACACGCTTTCTATGATTTCACCACGTTAACCACATTAGTATAGATAGGTTTCTCTGTCAGAAATATTCAGGAATGTACTACATTATGATCCTCGTTAGAAAAGCCTTATTGTCATATGCACAAATAATAATAATAATAATAATATTGAGAAGTGTCCCGGAGACTTGTGGAGACTTGCTGTCACTCAGACTCCAGTGAAAAACCATCGGTTAATGCTGATGAGAAAAGCTCTAATGAGTGAATAATCATCATCATCATCATCATATTGTCGTGCTGGTAGCACGGATATCCCTGACCCTCTCTCGCCACTCCTCCCTATCGTTCATCGCCCTAGGTAGGTCTTCAGGACAACATCCCGTATCCTCACATAGCTGCTGAATGTACGTTCGTGCTGGTCGTCCTGCTTTTGCGCGGCCATGTGTGGGGATCCATAAGGGTACATCTCTTATGAGTTCATCTCTGCTTCTCCAGCAATGTCCTGCATGTCTGGTTCGTCTAACTTGAATAGTTTTCGTGATAGGGGGCAGGTGGCCGTACAGTTGGTGTCTTGAGTTGGTGATCTTAGTCGAGGGTAACCCAAAGGCTCCCTTTTCAATTGCTACTACACAGAAGTGTACGGGAGGGCACTACTCCATTCCCTGGATTTCTCTACTTTACCCTTGATTCTTACCTTATAATGCTAAGGCAGCATCGAGTACCATTCTTTGAGTCTTTTGTATGACTCGACCTGAGATTGAACCCCGGTCTTCTGGCCCACTGGCAAACGCTCTACTCATTGGTGCTTTTGATACAGTCACCAAACTACTACATGGTTGCATACGGTTATATTATATCAAATAACCCTATCTAAATCCTCATAATTCGCAAACAAATTAATATGTTATATAGATGGGACGCTCCAACTATGGGTAAATAGTAGGGCAGACTAGGTTCTTCAGCCTTGATGAGGCAACTAGTCTAGAAGGAAAACTCTGAATTCAAACCTGTTAAACTCCGCTTAAAAATTTACCTTGTGTCATATCCTGCCCGAGCGGAGGGGTTGGTAAATATGAATAGATGGGACCCTTACAGGTACTCCGAGTCAGAGTGGATCAGGGAGTAATGGTATTGAAGGAGTACTCCACATTCCTCTATTCTCCAAAACCTCTCTACCAGATGCTTTTTTTTTTGTGTCACATCTTGGTCATCTCTTTTTTGGAGGAGAGGGAGTCTTACCTCTCAGAAGGGGAGACAGTGTGTTTCAATCTCCTCCGAACGGGTGGTCTGAAGTCTGGCGGACAGAATGTAATATATGTATGGTATGGTTTAGTTTGGTGTCTTTGTTTAATGGCATATCAACCTTCGTGGGTTATTTAATGCCAAAGCCATCCTTGAAGAAGGGGCTGTAGGAGTACTATTTAAGCCATAGCTGGGAGGACAAGAAGGGTTTATACCTTTCCCAAGGGTATTAGTCCAAAAGTGAATGTAATAGCGCGACTGGAGTTCAAATTCACTTATTACGATGTCACAGTCCATCACGTCAGCGACTACGCTAGAACCCCCCCTCTCTCTCTATCTATCTATCTATATATATATAGTTAACGTATTTGACTGTTACATCATAGCAAGAAATCCAGTCGTGATATTACCTTTATTTTCGGAATAATACCCAGAAGAATGATATATATATATATATATATATATATATATATATATATATATATATCAAGTAAAACTCAACAGATGTAATCCTTTATAAATTTATTTCAACAATCTTTTTTCTAGATTGTTTCTTCAGATGGTGAACAATTTTGCTGAAATTTTTACCGTTATATCGGGAAATACATTATATCTTAAATTAGACATATAAGGAATCGTAAATCAATATTTATAAGAAAAAGGAAAAAATATACAATACATAAAATGAATTATTAGCCCGTTACGATCCGGTGTTGCACCAGGAAGTAATAAACAAAGTTTACATTTTTTAAAATTTTGATTAATTACTATATTTTTAAAAATATTTTTTCATTTATAAACTAAATTATAAGAGCCTAATTTTATTATAATCTCAATTCTAAGTGAGTCCTAATTTAAATCTAATCAATTATTTAATTGTTTTTTAAACCGTATACGTTTACTAATATATATATATATATATATATATATATATATATATATATATATATATATCGCCCAGTGGTAAGTACCCACTCACCACAGATAGTTATGGGATTAAAGATTGTCAATTTTTAAGCAGATTTGAATTCAGAGTTTTTTTTTCCCCTCGACTGATTGCTTAAGGCTTAAGAACCCAATATTTACCCAACCTCGACAAGATGTGACTCAAGGGATATTTTAAAGTAAAGTTGGTTTGAATTCAGAGTTTTTTTTTCCTGGTCTGGTTGCCTAAACAAGGCTAAAGAACCTAGATTGTCCAACTACTTATATATAATGATGGATTCATGCCTTTTTAAGGACATTTTTAAGGACATTAGCACAAAGTGCAACACAGTTTCATTCAGGTTTGATCTCGGGTCGCCAATTCCATTTCTTACGACGACAAACTTTTCGCTGAGCACGCCTCTTACTACTACTAGTGAATAGCCACTTCTATTCTTACTTGGTGCCCCAGAGAGTTATACCCCTGTGTCAAAAACGATTATGTCAGCCTTTCAGAAAAAAACAAAAAACAAAACATAACCGATCCAATAATATGTTCTGTAATTATTTGTGTATTAGACGCACTATTTTTCCAGATTCTTCAAAAGTTATGGGTGCGTATTATACAAGAGAATTATAGAGTTAACTTCTTTTTCAAGATGAGCAGACTTAAAGTTAAATCTATAATTCAAACAAATGTGTTTTACGTTGTTAAAGTGAAATATCCACTGGAATGTTTGTTTGTTTATAATTTTGTTTCTTTTTAATGTAAATTTATTTTCACCGCAAACTTGTTACCCTTTTTCGTAAACACGTCCGTGCATTTGTTCTAAAAGTAAATTTCGGGCCTCTAAAAATATTATAAACTATTTAAATTCTTCCTTTTAGTCAATACAAAACCATAAATAGTTAAACAAATGCTAAGTACAGGTTAAATTTAGCTGCTACAATTTCAAAAGACTCAATGCGCATTATACACGAGAATATTTCTTAGAGAATTTTGTTGTTCAAAGTTAGTATAACATAGCCATAATCTACGAATATCTAAAATGTACATGATGCATTGGAATCTCGCGAAACACTGACGACTCTCTTGGTTCAGGTACGAAACTTTTTATTACCTTCTTGACTTTTAGGTTTTCGACACGAGGAGAGAGAGAGAGAGAGAGTGACACAATTTTTACTATGCTGACTGTTCGTCCAGCGTCAGCTCTCAACTCACTGACCTAACCAACGCGCGTGCACCCCGCAGCAAACAACTGGACTCGCTTAGGTCCAAATCTCAACTAATTGCATTTTTCAAAATACACAAGAATCCCAGACCATCGCTTCCGGGCATGACGTCATTTACATCCCCAGTTTCATTTCCTACCCGGGGCTTTTATTATGACATCTGTGATTGTGACATCCTCCCTGCGCGAGCGTGAACACCTGCGCTCAATGTGTGCCCCTACCCGTGCATTAAGCTGAAAAGTTCTAAGCCTAAACCGAAAGATAAGATATAACCAACGAAAAATGATAATATAAAAAAATCCTTCCGCAATTATATAACATTAGGAGTGCATGTTATACATATGTGCGTTTTATACACAAATGATAACGGTATATTACGATGAAGGACCATTGAGATAAGTAATTCTTGGAGCTTATTTTGAAACCAGTCCTTCCTCTGAAATAAAGAATCAAATCTAATTAAGTGGGGATAATGATTCACTGTTTACAGATCTGAAATTGCACAGTTCTTTGAGAAGGAATAATAGAAGTCAGAGTATTTCATTTATAGTTTCAAATAAATGAAGGATCACGGGTTTCTTTGCAAATGTCTGAAATGTCGACCATTAACAAAAGTTGCGGGTTTGATGGTTTTCCTGTGACTTGTCTCTGGCCATCATAAAATATTTTTCCCTTGCCTCAGAAATTTAGCAAAGAAAATTTTCATTTCGCAGTTGACAAGGAGACACTCATTGTCATTTAAGCAGCCGACAATGGATACGAAGTTCAAAAGACTTTTATGTATTGTGAATTAATTGAGTTCCATTTTCGGCAGCTTTTATGACAACAGAAACACAAATATTTTACTCCATAATCTTTTAAACAAAGCCTGACCAACCAGTGTCTTCTCTTGTGAGTTATGTTTATTCAAAGAAGTTCTATTAATGCAACAATGGTTAGATGCCACCGTTTTAGATGAATTATATTGCTTAGGGTGAGAATAAAAAAAAAGATGAAAAATACTTTCTAATTGGTACTATTAGATTTTAGTTGTAAACAAATGTATATGTTTGGTTAGCAAAGTTTGGCCGATCTATCGAAAAAGGGTTAACTCGAGTCTAAACTTATTGGGTTTCTTTGTTTTTAATGGTATATTATCCTTCGTGGGGTATTTAAAGCCAAGGCCATCGTAGAAGGATAGTATTGGCGCAATTTAACCTATACCCGGAAGTATAAGGGGTTCATGCTTTCCCCCGAGGAAATTTGTCCCAAAATGTGTACAATAGCGTGAGATCGAACTCACTGTCAAGTACGCTAGCCATTATACCACGGAGACTACCAGAAAACCCACTTACCTACTTTGAGAAAATTCATGGTGTATTTAAAAAATGTATGGAAATTGAAGCTGTATTTACCAAGACAGAAATGAACTAAAAATGAAATGACTTTTGTCTCATAATAGTTGGTACATTTCTATGTACATTACTTATAGTAAATCTAACAGTCCTTATGGGACAGAGTTAATATTATACAAGGTGTGTACAAGTATCGATGGTTGGTTGGTTGGGTTTTATGGCATATCAACCATTGTAGGTTATTTAATGCCAAATCCTTTTTATGCATATATATTAAATATATATGATTTGGTTTGGTTGTGTTTTATGGCATATCAACCATTATAGGTTATTTAGTGCCAAATCCACTTTTATACAATTAAACAGTTCTATTTCAAACAATTCAGTTTAGCATGAGTACACAGTTTAGTTGTCAAAAAACATTTCTATTTCAAGCTATTCAGTTTAGTCAAACAGTTTTAATTCAAACAAATCAGTTTAGTATAAGTATAGGTTTTGTCCACACAGAGTTGAATATGAAAACAGTTCTATTTCGAACAAATCAGTTTAGTATAAGTATAGATTTTGTTGACACACAGTTAAATGTCAAAACAGTTCTATATTAAACAATTCAGTTTAGTGTAAGTAGAGTTTCAATGTCAAAAACAGTTCCATTTCAAACAATTCAGTTTAGCATGCATAAGTACGCAGTTTAAATGTAAGTACAGTTTTATTGTCAAAAACATTTCTGTTTCAATCTATCCAGTTTAATCAAACAGTTCTAATTCAAACAATTCAGTTTAGCATAAGTATTCTGTTTAGTTCAATTTAACCCATACATAGGGCCCTATCAGTTGCTACCACTCCAGGCTAGAGTGGACCGGGGAGTGATGGCAATGAAAGGGATACTCCGCATTCCCCAAAGCTCCAGCATTACTGGACCCTCACCATCAGATTGTTTAGTGTCATATCCAGGACACTCATTAGGGGTGTAGTTTGTGTATTCCACATCCCCAGCCGACTGGGCAACGAAAATATCAAGTTGAAGCTGTATTTACCAAGGCAGAAATCAACAATGAATTATTCGAGTTTTGTCTCATAATTATTGGTACATTTATATTGACATTTCCATGCAAAATGTAACATTCATTATGAGAAAGGGTTAGTATTGTATAAGGTGCATTCAAGAAAGTATTTACCGAGACAAATCAACTATGAATAGAACATTTTTCGTCTCAAAAGAGTTGGTACATTTCTGTATACATTTCTTAGACCAAATGTAACATTCATTATGGGACAGAGTTAATATCATCCGTGGTGTGTTCAACAGTATTGAAACTGAAGTCATATTCAACAAGACAAAAATAAGAAACGATTGAAAGTATTTTTGGTAAGGTAGGTGGTAGGGAAGATATTCAGTCGATTCCCCATTCAATAAGAACCAAAATTAGCATTAATATATCCGTGATATACTAACATTGAACACAAAGACCAGATAAATACATTTGTACATACCGAGAACATTTAACATTTGATATACCCGTGGTGTAATGGTTATCGTCGTAGGAATTGGACACGACGATACGAGTTCAAATCCTCGACGAGACTGATTGCATTTCACATAGCCCTAATACCCTTGGGAAAGGTATGAATCCAATTATTCTCCCTCCAGCTATGGGTAAATAGTAGGGCAGACTAGGTTCTTCAGCCTTGGTGAGGCAACTAGTCTAGGAGAAGGAAAACTCTGAATTCAAACCTGCTAAACTCCGCTTAAAAACTGACCTTGTGTCATATCCTACCCGAGCAGAGGGGTTGGGTAAATATGATATGATATACATAATATACACACCAAAGGTATTAAGAAATAAATACGCATAGGTATTCAAACAGCTATAAATATAATCGTATCGTTCCATGAAAATGCAGTATGTGAAAGGGGATAGAAAATGTAAGATACTCCCGTGGCCTTTTTCATTGTTATTTCCAGCAAGACACATAGCGTAACGGTTATAGGCGTTGGTTCCGAAAGCTTCTAAGGAGACAATCATCTAGAGGTTGCATGTCCAATCCTGACTGAAGGCGAGTAACACTACATGAATACTTAACACTTGTACCCGGTTATGGCTAACGGAATCACAACAGGCGTGGATTCAATAAAGGACGCAGTTAAAAGTTCCCTGAAGGTTCCCGAGTTCGACAAACACCCGAAGAAGGCCGACGGACATATCGGGCGAAACGTTGTGGAAATAACAATAAAGATGAAGAGGTGCCCGTGGTGTAATGGTTATCGTTGTAGGAAATGGACACGACGACACGAGTTCAAATCCTGGACGAGACTGATTGCATTTCACATTGCACTAATACCCTTGGGAAAGGTATGAATCCCATTATTCTCCCTCCAGCTATGGGTAAATAGTAGGGCAGACTAGGTTCTTCAGCCTTGGTAAGGCAACTAGTCTAGGAGGAAGACAACTCTGAATTCAAACCTGTTAAACTCCGCTTAAAAATTGACCTTGTGTCATATCCTGCCCGAGTGGTGGTGTTGGTAAATATGATAAAGATAAAGACAATAGTCCGAAAACCCTTAATGATAAAAATCATCAAGCTTCCTCTCAGAAATTTAGACAACTAAAGTCCCGGAGCTTTACTGTTTCCTGGCCGGGTTTCATACATGTCTCTTCTATTTAAAGAACTTATGCAAAAGCGCCCGAGCATGGGTTTCTGAATATCCCTTACAGTGCTCCGAACAAATATTCTATAAAGGAGATAATAATTTATTGTCGCGCTACACCTGGTTTTCTTGGTATAAAATTCGATCTTATAAATAAGAAATCACAAAATAATTAATTAATTTCGGTTGTTATAAACAGAGGCATATGTTTGGACGATTAGGTGTGGCCGATTTGTCTAAAATGAGTTTGACCAAGTTAAACTAAAAGATTAGATTGGATTAATCGGTGACTATTTATTGAGCCAAATAGGATTCTTTATGCAAAGAAAAAAAAATCGACCCCTAGTATAACCTTCAGAAAGGATGAGGAGGTTCACTTAGTGTAATCGTCGAAGGAAATGGAACCGGTGACCCAAGTTGAAATTCTGTTTGTGTTTCACTTGACGCTTCGATCCATCTATTCTGGTTCCTATTCCAGTAATGGATAAATAGTAGGGCAGACTGACTCTTTAGTTTTAGTTCAGCAACCTGTTTATGTGTTGAGTAACTCTGAATTTAAATCAGCTGTACTCCGCATAAAAGCTGACCTTATGTCACATCCTGTCCGTGCCGGAGAAGTTGGGAAAAAACATAAAGAAAATATAAGAACAGAAACGTAATATTCAACCAGAATCCCCCGCCTCTTGCAATAATCTCAGTTGTCTTAAATTGGACAAAATCATATAGACAATTTATAAAAGCAAGACATAAAACAAAAAACAAAAAGTAAAAGTAAAAAACGCACAAAAATAATCAGCATATTATGATCACAAATTTATGCTGATAGTAAATATTCCCTTATTTTTTTAATATCGATTGATAAAATCAAAGAAAACGGCTTCGAGCTGACAAAGAAAAGAAGCAGAAGGTACCCCGCAACAACAATTACCGACGCCGACTACGCCGATGACATAGCGATTCTGGCAAATACACCCAACCAAGCCGAAACACTACTACATAGTTTGTAACAAGCCACCGCAGGCATTGGCCTTCATGTCAATACACTCAAAACGGAATACATGTTCTTTAATCAAACAGGCGACATTTCCACACTAGACGGAAGCTCTGTGAAACCAGTAGACAAGTCCACCTACCTAGGAAGCAGTGTCTCATCAACCGAAAAGGACATCGACACGCGGCTAACGAATGCATGGACAGCTATCGATAAGCTATCGATCATTTGGAAGTCAGACCTGACCGATAAAATGAAACGCAGTTTCTTCCAAGTAGCGGTCGTATCGATACTGCTGTATGGATGCACTACTTGGACGCTAACAAAACAGCTGGAGAAAAAGCTAGACGGTAATTACACAAGAATGCTGCGAGCAATATTCAACAAGTCCAGGAGTCAACACCCCACAAGGCACCAACTATACGGCCACCTACCTCCCATCACGAAAACTATTCAAGTTAGACGAACCAGACATGCAGGACACTGCTGGAGAAGCAGGGACGAGCTCATAAGTGATGTACTCCTATGGACCCCCATATATGGCCGAGCAAAAGCAGGACAGCCAGCTCGAACATACATACAGCAGCTATGTGAGGAGACGGGATGTAGCCCTGAAGACCGGCCAGAGGTGATGAACGATAGGGAGAAGTGGCGAGAGAGGGTCAGGGATATCTGTGCCTGCGGCACAACATGATGATGATGTTGAAATATTCCCTTGAATCTTTATCGCCATTCGTCCCTATCAGCCATCGGTCATAGTTTGATTTTGTGTCTTTGTTTAAAAGCATATCAACCTTCGCGTGTTATTTTAATGCCAAAGCCATCTTTGTAGAATTACATTTGTGGTACGATTTTGTGGAGATCAATTTAAAGAAAAAATAAAAAGAATTAGAAGAAAATAAATTCAAAAGTACAGCGGTTGTCAGGAGCCTTTGACAAGAAGCCAAATCCGCGCATGCCTGGAAGACAATTATTGGCGCCAAACAGAAACCCGTCCTCACTTAAGCCTACACTGTAGCATCAAAAGGAACCTTTTCCCTTGGCTGCTACCAGCGAACACATATGCTGATAGGGTCTAATGACCTGATACCTAACTATGTCTGCTGCTAATAAGCATACATTACTAAAAAAAAAAAAAACAGTAGCAAGCCGGCACCGCTGAAGCATATATTACTAAAATACCAGTTGAAGACTTTGTTGAGCATATCTACTTGACTCAGGACATAACCATCAAACACTTACCACCGAAAATGACGCCCGTGGTGTAGTCGTTATCGTCGTAGGAAATGAACACGGCGACTCGAGTTCAAATCCTGGACGAGACTGATTTCATTTCACATAGCACTAATATTGGGGAAGGTATGAATCCAATTATTCTCCCTCCAGCTATGGGTAAATAGTAGGACGGACTAGGTTCTTCAGCCTTGGTTTGGCAACTAGTCTAGGAGAAGGAAAACTCTGAATTTAAACCTGTTAAACTCCGCTTAAAAACTGACCTTGTGTCATATCCTGCCCGAGCGGAGGGGTTGGTAAATAGAAAATGACGCATATAATTCAACACCTTGATTGGGAGATGCGACTGTTTTCTAATAGTCCAGGAAATAATTTCCTCAACTACAGAAGTGCCGTTTTAAAACCCCACAAAAAATAAAATTGGAAGTTGAAAAGTATCTCTTTGTCTTTCTTTCCTTCCTCCATTGCAAAACCACTATAATAGTGACTTCAACCACCAGCTCTGGAGATAAGCGGGGGTGGGGGGTTCAGACCTTTCTCAAAGGTACTATTTACCAACCCCTCCGCTCGGGCAGGACATGACACAAGGTCAATTTTTAAGCGGAGTTTAACAGGTTTTGAATTCAGAGTTTTCCTTCTCCTAGACTAGTTGCCTCACCAAAGGTATTTGTCCGAAAGTGAATGTAATAGCGCGACTGAAATTCGAACTCGCTTACAACGATTTCGCAGTCCAGTACGTTAGCCACCATGCTACGGAAATACTCCCATCATTCTTGGAAAGTCCCCTAGACGGCATCAGTCATCACAGAATAGAACAAATGTAATGGTCTCCTTGGAACTTAAAAAAAAATGCTGCTCGTTTTGGAATAATCACATATCTATTTGTTCAATATAAAATTATTTATTCTAGTATTAAAAAAAATAATTGAAGAAAATGCAACACAAAACCAAAAACCAAAAGCAAAATAAATAAATAAATAAAACAAACAAAAAACAAAACTTACAACAGAATAAACAGGGAAAGTGATTCAAGCCTATTTTCTGTAGAGGCCAGCTGCTCACTAAGCAAATTAGTACAAAACAAAAGACGTTTATAAAACAAAAGAAGTTTAAATTAACTTAACATCAGTCGCAATTGATGATATAAAAGCTTTTTTGATTTCATTGCAGATGACTGATTCAAAAAATCCCTTAAGATGGAAATTTGATACAATCATAAAACTTTTCTTTTTTTTTTAATGTAAACTATGGAATATCGGGAAAAAATAAAATAACGACAATATTCTAAAAAAAAACAAACTGCATAAATGTGTTTATGCAAAATGATAATTGAGATCTTAACCAGGGATTTATTATAAAATCAATAACACAATAACAACTTTAGACGGAAAGAAAAAAACTTCCACTGAAATTCTGAAATGAACAATAATAAGCAAAACACTTTTCATAAGAAATTTAAAAAAGAAAGAAAAAATTTATTGAAAAACTCATTGAGTCTCGTCCACAGACGATACATAGACGGCCCAGTGTCAGAAATTCGGTAAAACGAAAGCAATATTTAGGTTCTGTATTTTAATAACTGAAATAAAAAAAAAGGTCTATTTTTTTAAAGAATGGTCGTGATAAAAAAAACAAAACTTTTTTATTTCAGTTATAAAAATCTAGAACCACAATGTTGCTTTTGTTCTACTGAATTTTTGACATTAGGCAGTCAATGTAAAGAAGATTCTTTGTTCTATTGTCAGGAAAATTAAGGAAATTGGTAATGGATATAAGAAGAGATTTCGTAAATAGTTCAAACAACAACAACAACAACAACAACAACAATAATATAGAGAATTTGAAAAATTGTCGACTTTACTGTCCCGGCTAACCACAGAATAAAACTGAAAGAATATGAAAAGAAGGATAAGTACCTTGACCTTGCTAGAGAATTGAAAAAGCTGTGGAACATGAGGGTGACGATTGTACCAATTGTGATTGGTGCTTTTGGCACAGTAACTAAAGGATTATTAAAGGGACTGGAGGACTTGGAATCTGGCGGACGAGTGGAGATCACCCGATCTACACCATTATTGAGAACGGGCAGAATACTGAGAAGAGTCCTGGAGACTTGAGGAGACTTGTTGTCACTCAAACTCCAGTGAAAGGCCATCAACTAACGCCGATGTGAAAAACTCTAATAATAATAATAATAATAATAATAATAGATAAGACGCAACAAAACAGCTGGTGTAGATGATGTGATGCTAGAGAGGAAACAACCACATTATAAGCGAATTTTGTAACTTAGCAAAAAAAGAATATAAGATAAATCATGACTGGGTGGGCAAGGGGATCCACTGGGAATTGTGTAAGAAATTGAAATTTGATCATACGGACAAATGGTATATACACAATTCAAAATCTGTCCTGGAAAATGAGACGTATAAACTCCTCTGGGATTTTGACTTATAAACGGATCCCTTAATCTCGGCCAGACGACCAGACCTCTAAATAATCAACAAAAAAATAGAGAACTTGCAAAATTGTGGACTTTGCTGTTCTGGTTGGCCACCGTGGAACATGAAAGTGACGGTGATACCAATTGTATTTAATATAATAATAATTCTGTTGTTTGGATGGTTCCCGAGTGGAGACCATCCAAACAAAAGCTTTATTGAAAACGGCCAGAATACCGAGAAGAGTCCTGGAGACTTGAGGGGACTTGCTATCACTCAATCTCCAGTGAAAAAACCATCAGCTAACGCTGATGTGAAAAACTCTAATGAGATAATAATAATAATAATAATAATAATAATAGTTTTGACTTGTATTATTCTTCACGTTTCAAATTCTACTTGCTTTTTGATTATATTTTTGATTTGCATTATTTTTCATCTTACCAATTCTTGCTTTTTCTATAAATCTTATTAGTTCTACCTGTCTTTTATAATTAATTTTTATCAATAATTTCGGTTCGTATGATTCTGCATCTTTCTAATTCTAGTTAATTTTTATAAATATTTTCTCAAGTGTTATCCTTCATCTACCTAATTCTATTTGCTTTTCGTCACAATCATGTAAATTTGACTAGTATTGTCTTTTAGCATCCTAATTCTTCTTGCTTTTTATCAATGATTTTAACTAGCATTATCCTTCATCTTCTTCATTCTAATTGGTTTTTATTAATAATTTTAACTAATATTATCCGTCAACTTTCTTGTTTCTCATGTGTGCTGTTATTCGTTAACAAAGAATTGACGACCCCAGTGAGTTCTGATAAAACGCAAGTACAATAAAAAAGATGAAGGATAATATTAATCAAAATTATCAACAAAAAGCAGGTAGAATTAGGAAAATGGAGAATAACTCTTGTCCCACATATTAATAGAAAGCAAGTAGAATTAGGCAGACAAAGGGTAATAATACTCGTTAAAAAATTTTAAAATAAAAAAACAACTAGAATTTGAAAGGTGAAAGCATATCAACCTTCGTGGGTTATTTGATGCCAAAGTAACCCCAGCAGAAGACTAGTATTGATACTATTTAACCCCTAGAAGTATGTGTGTATGTGTATGGTGGTCCATACCTTTCCTAAAAGTACTAGTCCGAAAGGGAACGTAATAGCATGACTAGAATTCGAACTCGCTTACGACGATGTCACAGTTCACTTATTTAATCAGAACCCCACGGAGATTGCCCCTGGAAGGTAAAGGATAAATCTTGTCAAAATTAATAATAAAAAGTAACTAGAATTAAAAAGATGAGGGATAATACTAGACAAAATTAGCAAGTCGAATAAGGAAGAGGAAGGGTGATAGACGTCATTAACATCTAAAAAATAAAGAAATAAATGTATTGATTATCCCCTTGATGTAGATTTGTGTTTCATTAGTATCGAGTTTTGTTGACCAATCTGGTTAAATGGAAGTCGAAAGGAAACATTCAGGGTGGTCTTTAGTGCAGTGATGTTCAAGTGAGATCAGACGACAAGTGCCTTATGTCAATGAATCATCGTGACAAGAACGAAACATGTGAAAAAGCCCGAAACAAAGAGAAACAGGGAGAAACTAACACAAATCAAATGTGTTTTAGACGAATCAAGAAAACAGCAGCGATGTAATTTGATGAAACAATCGCTTTTGTTTAAGCTCAGCAGCTGCTACTTATAAGGGTTGATGTCGCCGGACCACGAACTACTGGAAATAAATTTCTCTACAGCCTCCCGCCAACTTAGGGGTTTTCTTTATTAAATACAACTCAAACATTGCTTCCAACATTATATATGTGTATATATATATATATATATATATATATATATATATATATTAAAATGAATAGGCACACAAAGAGATTTATTTTTTATTCTTTTTATTTTACTCCTACACGTATTTTTAGTTTCTTATCGCTATTGTCAGGGAACGTTTAATGACATCCCTACGACAGCGATAAGAAGCTAGAAACACATGTAGGAGTTAAATAAATAATTTAAAAAATAAATCTCTGGATGTACCTATTCATTTAAAAATATTTACTTTTTTCTCTCTTTGGACCAATAAAAAAGAATATATATATATATATATATATATATATATATATATATATATATATACAATCCGTCCACACGAGCAGGATGTAGCAAAAGGTCAATTTTTCAGATTTGAGTTCCGAGTTTTCTTTCTAAACCGGTTGCCATACCACGGCATTCGTTGGGAAAAAAAGAGAGTATAAAAGTTGAGTTGACCGCGTTAGCTAGAAAAAGAGAAATATGTCATGAAGAGAAAAAGAGAGGGTAGATGCAGATCTTGAATTTTCTTATTGGTTTTCTGTTGTAGTTCTAACGTACTTTTTCGCTGGTTTCGTTTCTAAAGCTGTGCAACTGGTGTGAGACCCCTTTTTTGGAGCTCACCCCAAAATGGGGGTCGTAATTTTCGTCTTGCTTTACATTTCTTTGGCACGTGTTCAACTCTCATCTTTACCTTGTCATATCTCCGAGTCAACTAATTTTCAAACCGGAGTCGTCCTCTTCTGCTGGGTGTCGGAGGGAGGAACATGTCCATTTCCAGTGATTCTACACCTGCGCAGAAGTTTGGGGACCTCCTTTTTTTTCTAGTACTTTTTAATTACCTTTGTCATTCAGCTGACCTACAACGTGTGCTTTAGCCTGACTCCTCAGAGGTCAGTTGGTCGTTCTGTATACTCTGACTCCTTTTTCTTCTTTTTTTTCTTCTCTCTCTTCCCCCCAAATTATCCACAAGTTCTCTTTCTAACTTCGACTCTCCATATTACGTTACAAAATTATTTGTTTCTTTTTTGACTTTCACCCTGGAACAGCAATGGAACAGCAAAATCCACTGGTAGTTAATTTCTTTTTCTTTTGTTGTTCATTATCACTTGATCGGGTTCCCTGACTGGGATTTAGCGATCCGTTTGTATTTCACAATCACAGGGAATTTTATGCATCTCATTCTGTTGGAGAGATTCTGGTTTGTGTACAAACTGTTTGGTAATATAGTCAAATCTTAACCTCTCGCATGATTCCCAGTAGATCACCTTTCACACCTAGTCGTGCCAAGTCTTGTGCTCCTTTTGTGCTAGTTTTCTGTATTCACTGATTATGTCATTAACTGTTTCATCTGCCTCCCTGTAGACTAATCTTGCTATTCTGTTGCATATCATTTGGACATTATTTTGTATCCAGGATACTCGTTGGTGGAGTCTCACCCTCTGCAGAGAAGCTGTCGGTGTATTCTACAGTCCTCCCCAGCCGACCGGGCAATAGGGGTGATGAGGTCGCAGAAAATTTCTTACTGCCAATACTATGTTCTGCAGGTGTGGCTGTTTTCAGATGTTGGCTCTTCCAGCAGCTACCCTATCAACCAAAGCCAGCACTACCTCTTCCAGGCGCTTGATGTAGGCTTCCCTGTTGAGATTGAGAATATGCATTAAGATGAATGGAGACATAAAATGACCACCTCTGGTGGCCATCCTAAACACCATGATGTAAATATTGCCCAGTCAGGTGGGGGCTGTAGAATACACTGACTGCCCCTCTGCAGAGGAGTAAGACCCCCGCCAACGAGTGTCCTGGATATGATACTAAACAATCTGATGGTGAGGTTCCAGCAGTGCTGGTGCTTTGGGGAATGCGGAGTACCCCTTCATTGCCATCGCTCCCAGGTCCACTCTGGACCGGAGTGGTAGCACCTGATAGGGCCCTATCTATGGGTTAAATAGAACTAACAGCATACTTATGCTAAAATGAATTGAGTAAACTGAATAGCTTGAAATAGAAACGTTTTTGACAATTAAACCGTACTTACATTAAACTTATGCTTAACTGAATTATTTGAAATAGAACTGTTTTTCGACATTAAAACTGTATTTACGCTTAACTGAATTATTACATATAACTGCTTGAATAGTTTGAAATGGAAATGTTTTTGACAATTAAACTGTGCACTTATGCTAAACTGAACTGTTTTCAATAGAACAGATTATTTACATAAAAATGGATTTGGCGTTAAATAACCTACAAAGGTTGATATGCCATAAAACCAAACAAACCAAACCATGATGTGAATTGGGTATTTGGTGTTTATCATTTTCGGTCCATTATGTGGCGACAAAGCGAGCCAATAGTTGTTCTTTAAGTTCATCATTTGATCTTGGCTGAAATTTTTCACAGTTAAAACATTTTCAGTTGTAGAGTAATAAAAATTGGCTTTTTTCTCATTTTGTACCCGAAATATTAAATGTACTCAGGCACAACCTGTTTAATAAGAAACTAGGACACTCACATGTCTAAATATGGACCTAACTGACGTGCTGAGATCGTTGTCAATCATGGCTTGCATCTCAACAAGAAATTCGGGAGTTCTTATCGGAAATATTAGTGAAGCTTCCGAGCTGCCATAGTTTCGTAATCACTGTTAGGCTCATCCAATTCTTTTAAAATCTTCTGCCCTGTCTTCAAGTTGACACCGAACCTCTCTGAAATCTTCGTGTTGGAACTTCCAGAATAAATGCCAAATAGTACAGCATCTCTTTTCCAAATTTCTGGAGGAGTTATTTGCGTTATGGTGCTGTTTTCCTCACAGACAGGTTTGCTGGATAGAAGACAAAACCTGAAGCAAACGGTTTGGTTTCGGTTTCTTTGTTTAATCGCATATCAACCCTTGTAGGTTATTTAATGCCAAAGCCATCTTTCTAAAAGAACAGTTGTAGTACTATTTAACTCACAGATGGGGGGACAAGGGGGTTCATACCTTTTCCAAGTTTATTTGTCCGAAAGTGAACGTAATAGCGCGACTGGAGTACGAACTCACGATGATTCCGGAGTCCATCGCTTTAACCATTACACCACGAGGACCCCCCCTAAAACAAACAAAGCCCATGTGCAATATTAATGATCCTGACAATTAACCTATCTCACACTCGCTTTCTATCTCTATCTATCTATCTATCAATCTATCTATCCACACACACACACACACACACACACACACACATAGGTGGTGCATTCAATAGGTTTCCAGACATTTTTTTTGTACAGGCATTTAAAATTGTCGTAGACTCTTGAAAATTCACTATGTAATTGCTATATATCTTATGAGATGACTGTCCTATTTTTATGATTTCACGTTCAAATGAACAGCTACAGCAGGAATTGGAATACACCCTACTAAAGCCTGATTGTCACAGCTGGTGAATTTCAAAAATGCAATCTGGAAGTTAGGACACTTTAGAAGAACGATATGCAAAAAAATTATGTTTTAAACTTGGAAAAAATGTTACAGAAACGTATGGAATGCTTCAGACTGCTTTTGGAGCATCTTGCATGAATTGAGCATCAGTTTTTGAGTGGCATAAGATATTCAAGGAAGGCAGGGAGTCTGTGAGGGGTGATGAGAGGTGTGGGAGGAGTAAGGAAGTCAGAACACCAGAGTTGATTGGCTAAAGGGTTAGGGTTAGGGTTACTATGTTGAGGTTTTAAGGGGAGTTCAGGAAGAGATTCCTAGGAAAGAGGCCAGCACTCTTCATATCGAGTCAGTGGCATTTCCAGCAGGACAACTCCATCCTTGTCACAGGCAATTTGACCAAGATGGGCATCAAGACAGTTCCTCAGACTCCCTATAGTCCAGACCTTGCTCCCTGTGACTTTTGGTTATTCCCTAAGCTCAGTAGCTGTCGTTATGAGAGAATTGAGGAGATGAAAGAGGCTGTGACGAAGGTCATTTACACGCTCACACAAGAGGACTTGCATGGGGCCCTCCAGAAGTTGTTGGAACTGTACAAAAAGTGCATTGTAGCCGGAGGAGATTACTTGGAAGGGGACTAGAGTTTCATGTGTGTACTATCAATAAAAGTACCCATACGAAAAAAGTCTGGTAACTTTTTTAATGATCCTCGTATATATATACGTATATACGTATATATATACGTATATATATATACGAACCTACCCACACAGAGCACACACACACACACACACACACACACATATATATATATATATATATATATATATATATATATATATATATATATATATATGCAGACGTTGAGCTGATTTATTTGGTGTTGGGATAAATATTAACTGGTGAGTTCCTGTGGTGTTGTCATTAACGTTCTGAACTGAGTTATTCTATGAACCTACTCAGTAACCCCACCCCTGCTATGGATTAAATAGTACCCCAACTATTCTTCTACAAGGATGGCTTTGCCATTGAATAACCCATGAAGGTTGACATGCCATTAAACAATGAAAATAAAATAAACCAAATATTAACTGTATCAATTAAACAATTCATTGTTTGAATTTATCATAATTCATGGGAAGAATGTTTTGATATATATGTGATTATGCAAAGGTTGTAAATCTACCTGTGCGACGATCATCAGTTTTTTTTTCCCCGTGAATTGCTTAACTACGACCAACAAGTGCACTTGGCTTCTCCCTTAAATGAAAGAAAACAACGCCTTCGTGTAAGTGCTGGATTGGTAAAGGGCGTGTAGGGATCTTTTATCACACAAACTTACGTCTATGAAGCTATGAGAGCGTGACGGTATAACCTAGGCTTGTCGACGAGACCGACAGCAGAGTTGCTTGGATGATAAGAAAGAAATGTCTGAAAGAAAATATCGCGTGCCTCGTGTACTTTCCAGATATTTCTTTCTTTCTTTCTAGCAAGAATTAACTTTCAAAGTCACTGAAGCATAACACGGGTTTTGATGATGAGGTTTTTTTTTTATTTCTTTTTTTCATTTCTTTTTACGTAGGTCTTGGTTGTAGAGACAGACACCTTACCTTGCCTCTCTTTTTTATGGATGGCGAGTGTCGTGAGGATAGAAGTCAGTCATTCGCTTGCCAGGTAAGAAGAAGAAGAAGAAGAAGAAGAAGAAGAATGCCTATACGCTTCGATTCACATCGCTTACCGTACGCAGGGAAACCGTCGCCCGACGAAGGACGCGTGCCGGACACGTGCGTTAGAAGCACAAAGTGGGACTGCTATGAATAAAAAATAAATAAATAAATAAATAGCTAAAATAAAAAAAAAGGATAAAAAAATTAAGTTTTCTATTCAAGATAGACTGAACAGAAGGAAGATGTGTATGGAAGGTGGGAGACGCTGATAGCAAAGGGGGGGGGGAAAGAAAAGAAAAAAGATAAGGGTATCCGAAAGATAAGGTGTTGCCAAGCGGGTAGATACTGATTGAAACAAGCTTTAAAATGACACTGATTCAGAAACGAAGAAACTTCTTTCTTTTATTTATTTATTTTTTTTTTGCTTTAAAATACATTAAACTATGCAAGTAAAAGGGAATTTGCATTGAAGTCATCAATATGGAAGTTTAAATGACTTCCGACTATATTGGTTAACGAATAAAGAAACTGTCGTATGTAAATGTACAGACAATTGAACAATACTTGATGGAGCAGCATTAAATTTACTTGGATCAGTTTTAAATGCATGCCACTTATTCTGAAGGGGATCAAAGTGAAATGAACTTTTTCATCGTCAAAAAAAATAAAGGCTTATGTGTGTGAGCCATTAGTCGTCTTTCGTATAAATCAGATTTGGACCTTTGCATATCAATGTCCTGTCTTTGTGTAAACTAGTTTCACTGAATTTACCTTTGTGTCAGTGAATGAATAAATAAACTTTAAAGTAAGGGCGAGGCTCCTACAGTTCGTTTAGTAAAAAGATTGACTCTCTTGCCGCTTATAACGTTAGAAATATGGTAGAAACCTTTGAAATACCGCTCAAATATTATTTGATAATTTTTCACCCTTTGCAAAATGCAAAATGAAAATGAACAATTAAAAAAACAACCTTTTTTCCGAAAAAAACAAAAAACAAAAACAAAAACAAAGCAAAACAAAAACAAAAAATCTCTCGACTTTTATATACGTAGAAACTGAAATTTAACGGTTGCACAATTTTAATTATTTACGATATTTTTTACATTTTCTATTTCATATAGAACAATGAAATTTAATGACTGATTGATTGATTTTATGGCATGTCAATTTGTCTTGGGTTATTTTATGTCTAAAGGAATATTTCGAATATTATATAAGTAAAGTTGGTGACCGTAGTCGAGGGTGACTCGAAGGCTCCCTTTTCAATAGCTACTACAACGACGTTTAGGTATTCCTTTCTAACTCTAATAATTATATTTTTTCAACTAACCAATAATAATCCTTAGAGGTGCCCGTGGTGTAGTGGTTATCGTCGTCGAAAATGGACATGGCGACACGCGTTCAAATCCTCGACGAGACTGATTGCATTTCACATAGCACTAATACCCTTGGGAATGGTATGAATCCAATTATTCTCCATCCAGCTATGGGTAAACAGTAGGGCAGACTAGTTCTTCAGCCTTGGTTAGGCAACTAGTCTAGGAGAAGGAAAACTCTGAATTCAAACCTGTTAAACTCCGCTTAAAAACTGACCTTGTGTCATATCCTGCCCGAGCGGAGGGGTTGGTAAATATAAATAATAATCCTTCGATTTCAAGTCTTCTTAACATTAATAATTTTATTTAATAATAAACATTTGGTTTGGTTTGGTTTCTTTGTTTAATGGCATATCAGCCTTTGTGGGTTATTTAATACCAAAGCCATCCTTGCAAAAGAACAGTAATGGGACTATTTAATCTATAGCTGGGGGATTAGAGGGTTCTTTGTTTAATGGCATATCAACCTTTGTGGGTTATTTAATACCAAAGCCACCCTTGTAAAAGAACAGTAATGGGACTATTTAATCTATAGTTGGGGGATAAGAGGTTTCTTTGGTTTCTTTGTTTAATGGCATATCAACCTTTGTGGGTTATGTAATGCCAAAGCCATGCTTGTAAAAGAATAGCCGTGATACTATTTAACCAATAGTTGGGGAGGATAAGGGGTTTCATACCTTCCCCAAGGCTATTAGCCTGAAAGTGAACGCAGTACGGGTAGTCCTTCTTTGTTTGAATATGGTTATATCATATCAAGTATTCCTATTTAATAAATAAATGAATAAATAAATCTGTTTGGTCTCTTCGGATCAGAGTCGACCTGGGAGTAATGCCAATGAAGAAGTACTCTACACTCTACAGAGCTTTAAGTCTGGAGCCTTACCACCAGAAGCAATTCAATGTTATATCCAGAACATTTTTTCTGGGGTGGTGGGCAACCCTTCAGCAAAAGATACTATTAATGTATTCTACCTAACCTCTGCTGACAGGGCTGTGTCGATTTAAATACAGAGCTGTTTGTTCACCAAGTTTTCTGTGAGATAAGCTCTTTAATAGCGGCGCACGATCAAAACAAAGGACAAAAGAAAATTTTTTGACAAAGTTTCTAAATTTTGTCAACGCGTCTATATTTTTCTTATTAAAAGGTATGAAACAGACGATGTTACGCTTAAGTAAATTTCTGCTGAGCGCACTTATCCCCTCGTTTATTCAGGGGTCAATAAATTCATTTTTTGAAATAGACTATTGAATTCTCAATAATTATCCGGAAATAATGTTTCAAAGAATCTTTATGCTTCTATCTGAGCTGCTGATTGAACAATTTTTATTTTTATTTTTATGTGTTTGTATGTGACAGTGAACTGTAGTCGGCTACATTGATGCCTCGGTAGATTATGGTATCTGAGTCGTTAGACTGGCTACCAACTGTTGTCTCTTCCATTATCTACAGGGTCTTTGGAATCAGTTGTAGAAGGTCCTGTTTCTGGGGGGGGGGGGTGAGTAATTCACAAGGCAAAACATAACCAAAATTCAGATTTTTGGTCTTTTATTGTCGTTGGTCAGAACATATTGTTTTTGGAATCACGTGGTTTGTTTACAACAACGCTTATATGGATTTGATTTTCGTTTTAAAACTGGCACCTGGAATTTCTGTTCTCTTGTTTTGATTTGATGTAAGGTTTATTTCCATTCATTTCTGTCTGGTGTGCGTTATTCTTTCTTTTCAGAAAGTTAACTGATTTGATTCCTGGTTAGTTACTTGAAACCATATAATTGTACAATAAAAAAAATAACTGACTTGGTCGTTGAGTAACCCAAAGCAAAGAGTGTAAACAAACGATTATCATTAAATAGGATTAGTTCCTTTAAATTATAGTAAAGTAAGTCAGTAAAGTTGGTGACCTTAGTCGAGGGTGACCCAAAGGCTCCCTTTTCTCTAGGTACAACACCGAGGTCTAAGGGAGGGCACTACTTCTTTCCCTGGATGGCTCCACTTTACCCTTGATCCCAACCTTATAATGCTGAGTATTAAGCCAGGTGACATCAAGTACCAATTTTTGAGTCTTTGGTATGACTCGACCTGGGATTGAACCCCGGTCTCCCGGACCATTGGCGAACACTCTACTCATTTGGCCAATGGGCCGGTTTTATAGAATTGTGTATTATTATTAGTATCAGGTTGGAAAGCCTGTCGGCGGGGCTCAGAATATGTCGATTGCATTCCCTGCAGAAGCTTGAAACCTCCACCAAAAAGACATGTTCTGGGTCCGACACTAAACACAATCTGATGGTGAGTTCTGGAACTCTGAGGAGTATGTAGTACCCTTTCATTACTTCCAGGTCCACTCTGATCCAGATGAGTAAGACTCGTTAGGGTTTCATCTATGGCTAAAAATAGATTTGTAAATTATTTGTATTAGCTAGGAATATTTTATACCTTATAACTAAGTAAATTGTTTGTATTAAGTATATTAACTTAAAGCTATAATTGTTAATTAAAGATTATTATTATTAGTTATTTGAAACCATGTAATAGTTTGTAAACAAATGATTATTAGATAGGAGTAAGTAAGTAAAAATAAAGATGGCGACCGTAGTCGTGGGTGACCTGAAGGCTCCCTTTTCGATAGCTACTACACCAAGGTGTAGGGGAAGGCGCTATTCCTTTCCCAGGATTGACCCACTTTACCCTTGATCCGTACTTTATAATGCTGAGTATTAGGCAAGGAGGTATGAAGTACCATTTTTGGTATGAGTAGACCTAGGATTGAACCCAGGTCTCCTAGGCCATTGGTGAACACTATAACTTGAAAATATATAAATGATAGTTTAAGACAAGAATACTAGATATTACATAACTGTGTGCTAAAAAACCCAAAGAAACATCACAAAAAATGTAATAATATTGTCCAATAGAAGCGATTCTCTAACTTTTAGGCATAAAATGACAATAGACAGTTTGAGATGCCGTTAAAATCAGACAATCTATCATGTCCACCGACATCAAAGAGTGCGGCAAATGGACGATTAATTAGATTTAGCCATAAAAATTTTAGACAATAAAAATTATTTCCAGAATGAGTCATGTTGTTTGGAGTTAACAAAAAAAAAAAAAAAGGCGGCTCAAAGCGAGGAATCATTGTTAAACTGTAAATTCAAGTAAGAATAAGTTAAACTGAATTATCAAGTCGAGAAACGTTTGTCATTCATATATATGGAAGATCATACACGTTACAATAACTGAAATAGAATACAGCAGCTGCTTTCCCCCCCCCCAAAAAAAAAGAGTTACTTTAGTTACCTATAAGAACATCTGCTAACAAAGAATTAGTGGTGTAACACGAGACAGGTGATTTATATTATGGACGTTATCTCTATCGCTGAAGATGTGTCACAGCAGGTGAAAGATTCTTCAAGTTTCCTGCAGACAAAGGAAATTTAGTAAGGCGTAGACAAAACGGAAACGATAAACAAATCGCTGTCACATCTGCTTTGTAATTTTTGAGGTACTATTTTCCAATTAAAAAAAATAATTGCATAATGATTATTGGGCAACAGTATAGTATGGCACCTTTGAATTAGATTTTTTTAAATCTCAGGGATCAGGTTGTTCTCTTGTTTTCACTATTTCGAGCTGTGACATTCAATATGTCATATATCTTTATCTTTAAAAAAAAAAAAAAAAAAAAAAAAAAAAAGGAAATTCGAAAAGCATTACCTTTAGAAATATTTTCCCAAATTTCATTCGATATTTAATTGTTTCATTGATTTTAACGGCATGTCAACCCGTCTAGGGTTATTCTATATTGTGGTTAGGGAATTGCGTTCATTGTGCGTTTAAATTCGTATTTTTTTTTGTCATTGTTTCTTAAATGTTTTTGAACACAGTTATATAATATCGGCTCATTGGTCTAGTGGGTTGAGTGTTCGCCAATGGTCCGGGAGACCAGGGTTCAAACCCAGGTCGCGTCATACCAAAGACTTTAAAAATGGTACTTGATACCTTCTTGCTTAACACTCGACAATATAAAGTACGTATCAAGAGTAAAGTGGTGCAATCAAGGGAAAGGAGTTGCGCCCTCCCCTATATCTCGGTGTAGTAGCTATTGAAAAGGGAGCCTTCTGGTCGCCCTCGACTACAGTCGCCAACTTTACTTACTTATATAATATCAAGTATTTCTATCTAATGTAAATAATTTACTCAGAATTGTGTTATTTCTAGTATTTCTGATTCTAATAATCTATACACAAATATATGGATTCAAGTAAACATTTCTATTTAATAATAGTTATTTGGTTGCACACAGTTATATACTTTCAAGTAACTAATAATGATAATCCTAAGTAAAGAATGATAAATTCAAGAAAATATTTCTAACCGGCTCATTGGCCTAGTGGATAGAGTGTATGCAAATGGTCCGGTAGGGTTCAATCCCAGGTCGCATCATACCAAAGTCTTTAAAATTGGTACTTGATACCTCCTTGCTTAACACTCAGCACCATTATATACGTATCAAGGGTAAAGTGGAGCAATTCAGGTAAAGGAGTAGCGCCCTCCCTTACACCTCAGTGTAGTAGCTATCGAAAAAGGAGCCCTTTGGTCACCCTCGACTAAAGGGAGACAACTTTACTTTACTTATTTTTAATAAAAATAATTTTCTGTTATATGGCATCAAGTGTTCCTATTGAACACGGAAATTTTTTAAACAAAACTATTTAATCAATAAATGGGACTGTAACAGGTATTACCACATCGGGTCAGGGTGGACCTGAGAGTAACGCTTAGGAAGAAATACTCCACCCTGTCCAGAACTGGAATCTCGCTATCTGATGTCGCTTAGCAGGTCACCCCTTTTTGGCTTCCGATGTCAGGGTCTTAAGCTAGCGTATTCTAATCCCCACCGACCAGCGTTTCGATATTTGAGGAAACCTCATTGGTTTCAAAAGCAACAAACATGGACTTTTCAAAAATTAACACCCAGTAGAAAACGAATTTTCTTGTGTCTTGCAAGTTACTGTATACAGAGGACACGGTCACCTCCAGGGTCACGTTTTCCCAGGAGGATTGGAAATACGCATCCGTGTAATTATTATAACCTCAAGGGCAAAGATATAGACGTACATTTTCTTTTTTAAGTAGAGGAATTATATTGTGAATTTGCAAGACACGTTCAGGTTAATTGGCTGCGCAATTACTTTGACTAGTTGATTTGGCATCACTTGTATGCAATATAGGTTGGTGGCTCAGTGGTCGAGTTTCGATCTTCAGCAGTTGAGATCACGGTATAAAACTGCTAATGAGACCTAATAAGGTCGAAACAGCTGTCCAGTAATTCCGTATGTCGCCTGCAAGTGGTCAACGGATTTTCTGGATATGGTAATTCAATTCACAACATAATTCCATCTAGGGGGTGTCCTCGTGGTGCGGAATCGTAGTACGCGAGTTCGTATTCCAATCGCGCTATTACGTTCACTTTCGGGCAAATACCCTTGGGAAAGGTATGAACCCCCTGATCCTCCCAGCTATGGGTTAAATAGTATCACTACTGTTCTTCTAGGAGAATAGCTTTGGCATTAAATAACCTACAAAGGTTGATATGCCATTAAACAAAGAAACCAAACTAAACCATAATTCCTCTAATTAAAAAAAGAAAATATACATTTGCTTGTTTTATTTATGATTTCTTTTGGCATTAACCTTTTTTTTTATCACAGTACCCGAAACAATACCTTTGCTAAACTACGGTGTTACATTTCGTTACAAAATCTTTGCGCATTATTCACTCTAAGATTTATACTATCATCATTACATATTCTATCAATTATGCAAATATTACTGCGTATTAGAGTGAAATTTTAGTTGTTATACAATTAAAAAATTGAAAAAACTGATTAAAACATTATTTTCTTACATTATACAGAATATATTTAATAAATATTTAATAAATATATTTAATATATTTTCTTATATCGAATCGGTATTATTTCGTTAACAATTACGTCTACCTTATTTTTGACTCGATTATGCATTTTTTTATTTCTTTAATTAAAAATATTAAAAAAACAAAAAATTATGGATCTGATGAAAACAGTTAATTTCACTGATATTTCATTGGATTTCAAACATTTTAACCTTTCATAATTTACGAAACTTTTTGCTTGGATAAGACACAAGGTCCAACACACCTTTCATTTAATAATATAAATATTTTCTTCGATATAACACAAGGCCGTATAAATAAGCCCCAAATGAGACTGCAATTTACTCTTGGAGATTGTTAACCATTACACCACTCGAAGCACCCATACGTTCTATCTAATTTATTTATCGCTGCGTCCCACCAACGCACGAATATGGCACAAGGCCGTTTTTAAGGTGGGCCCGGTCGCAGGGCCGAAATCCACACGCGTCCGGCAAGGCCAAAAATACCTTCGACCCCGTCATACGTTCTATCTAAAATATATTGATAAAAATATTTTCTTAGGTTTTATATGTAGTGATATTAGGCAGTGATTCTATGTAATTTGCATACAAAGGAATTGGAAAGATATAGACATGCTAGTAAAAAAAAAAAAAGAATATTGAATTCCTCGCTTGGGTACCTCGTGTAATGTAATGGTTAGCAAGCTAGATTAACAAACGCTTATTAGTAAATTCGAGTTTTACTAGGTGCCTGGTACTAGAGCTGAGCTTAGTAAATAACAAGTGAACTGCCGACTTGATAAAGAATAACTTATTTAAATATATCGACACGATTTTGGTTTGGAAATTCGTTTTCTTTTTTTGTCATATTTCTGCTTGGCTATAATTAAAAACATTACCTTACTTTAAGCCATATCCCGTTAATTTGATATAATTTGCTGGAGTTAAAATATATCGATAAAGAATATTTTTTACAGTTATTTGATATTGAAAAAAAATGTCTACTGTTTTTTTTAATATACGATCTTTCAGATCCCAAATTTTAAAATCTTTCAAGAATAAACGAGCCGTTCTTTAAACAATAGGAATCGAAGATAATAGTTAACAGATAATTTACTGGATTTGAAATATATTACTTACCATTTTTTAAAAATACAAACAAAAATACATTTGTTCAAAAAAGGTGAAAGAAAATAGGTGTATAACAAAATAATTATATTGATTGTTGTGAACACTGATACATTCTTACCCAATCGGCTGGCGGCGGGGGGGGGGGGCTGTAGAATACACTGACTGCCTCTCTGCAGAGGGATAAGACCCTCTCAACGAGTGTCCTGTGGCTCGGTCGACTGGGGGGAGGGGTTGTAGAATACACCGACTGCATCTCTGCAGAGGGGTATGACCCTCCCAACGAGTGTCCTGTGGCCCAGTCGGCTGTCGGGGTTGGTGGCTGTAGATACACCGAATACACCTCTGCAGATGCGTAAGACCACCCTGTCTTCAACGAGTGTCCAGGATATGACACAAAACAATCTGATGGTGAGGTTCCAGTAATGCTGGAGCTTTGGGGAATGCGAAGATCCCCTTCATTGCCATCGCTCCCAGGTCCACTCTGAATCGGAGTGGTAGCACCTGATAGGGTCCTATCTATGGGTCAAATAGAACTAAACTATGGTTTCTTGATTTTACGGGTTTTTGCATTTAAACTGCGTATTCATGCTAAAATGAATTGCTTGAAATATAACTGTTTTGGCAATTAAACTGCTTACTTATGCTAAACTGAATTATCCGAAATAAACTGTTTTTACATTTAATTCTGTGTATGGCCCAGAATATACCGACTGCACATCTTGGATATGATATTAAACAATCTAATGGTGAGGTTCCTGTAATGTTGGAGCTTTGGGGAATGCAGAGCACCCCTTCATTGCCCTCGCTCCCAGGTCCACTCTGACCCATGAGTGGTAGCACCTGATTGGGCCCTATCTATGGGTTAAACAGAACTAAACTGCGCACTAATGCTAAACTGATTTGTTTCAATAAGAACTGTTTGACTAAACTGAATTGTTTGAAATAAAAAATGCTTTCGACAATTAAACTGTACTTATGCTAAACTTAATTGTTTGAAATAGAACTGATTATTTGTATAAAAATTGATTTGGCATTAAATAACCTACAAAGGTTGATATGCCATTAAACCCAAATAACCAACCAACCAATTGATACACCTTGAGAGAGAGAAAAATGGCATTTTCAGTTCGTTTTGTGTTTCTGTCAGTAAAGGCCGAACGGTACTTTCATTCGTCCTCATTTGTATTGAAAATAAGGTGGTCTGTATCTAAATATTGATCGTTTTATCAGCAGGACTTAAAATACGCCGACTGTAGTCCCTGTAGCAGGGTCAGACGCTCTCCCCGCCTCTAAAAATGGTGTCCTGCATCTGATGGGGAGGCTTCGGTTCTCGAACTCTAGGGAATCACTCCTTCGTTGCCATTACTCCATTTTGACTCAGAGAAATAGTACCTGTTAGAGTCAAACAGGTCTGTTTAAAAATCATTAATATTAAATAGGAATGATTGAAACCATATAAGTATTTGCACATTATTAATATTTTATAGGAATACTTGAAACCATATAACGATGTGCGAACAAATGATTATTATTAAATAGAAGTACTAACTTAAAATCATATGACTGTGAATAAATTGTTAGTATCCAACTGCGAGCAAATTATTTGCATCAAATTTCGGCATTAAATAACCCATCAGCAGTTGATTGCCGTTAAAAAATTTAACCAAATTAACCAAATCAAATATTAAAGTTATTTTTGTTGACTTCTATTTTATTAGCAACTCTTCCCACTCTTTCATAGTTTCTCTCTCTCTCTCTCTCTCTCTCTCTCTCTCTCTCTCACACACGTACATACTTACTCCTTCTCTTATCATTAAGGGTTTTCGGACTATTGTCTTCATCTTCAGTGTTATTTTCACAATGTTTCGGCCGATATGCCCTCCGGCCTTCTTCTGGTGTTTGTCGAACTCGGGAACCTACACAGAATCAGAACAGGTGACCCCTGTGGATTCAATAAAGGACGTAGTTCGAAGTTCCGTGTAGGTTCCCAAGTTTGACAAACACCTGAAGAAGGCCGGAGGACATATCGACCGAAATGTTGTAGAAATAACAATAAAGATGAAGACAATAAGAGAAGGGGTAATTTCCTTTTTAACAACTTTAAAATCTGAGAATATTTGATTATACACTGCAACTTATGGGGGTCATTGTCACGATAGTGGCGGGGGTGTTTAGTGGCTTGAAGGGGTGGCGCGTAAATTTGTGTATCGTCATCAGACGAGTGGAGAAAAGGAAAAAATCAACACTACGCAGTTAAATTCGGTTAAGATGAGGTTAAGTGCACACACGATCACGCACGCACCGTGGGCGACCCAATGTGCTCGATGAATGGGGGGGGGGTGCAGAGCGTGGGCAACTTATAGGTCCAGGGTTAAATTCAAACATCATTCGTGCTTTATGATGGTACTATTTACCAACCCCTCCGCTCGGGCAGGATATGACACAAGGTCAAGTTTTTTAAGCGGAGTTTAACAGGTTTTGAATTCAGAGTTTTCCTTCTCCTAGACTAGTTGCCTCACCAAGGCCGAAGAACCTAGTCCGTCCTACTATTTACCCATAGCTGGAGGGAGAATATGGGGGTTCATACCTTTCCCAAGGGTATTTGCCCGAAAGTGAACGTAATAGCGCGACTGGAGTACGAACTCGCGTACTACGATTCCGCAGTTTATCGCTTTAACCATTACACCACGTGCTTTATGATGGTAATGCTCTCGCCTCTCACAAGTGATGAAGATATTAAATGAAGAAAATTGTATCAATAACTATCATCCATCAAACAAAAAAAAAATTCCCAAATAATGATAATACAACAGTGTTTCTCAAAGTGGGTGAGTGGGTGTATGTCACCACCCAACTAGCGAGGTTGGAGTCATAGAGGTGCGCTGAGATGTATTAAGGTGAAATCTGGGGTTGGTGCACAAGTGGTAGGCATTCGCCCACCCACCAAAAGTTACGAAATACTATTCTAAAGTTTCAGTTTCCCTGGAAAGTAAAGTAAAAAGTAAGTTGGCAGCCGTAGTCGTGGGCGACCAGAAGGCTCCCTTTTCAATAGCTACTACACCAAAATGTAGAGGAGGGTGCTTCTCCTTTCCCCATATTGCTCCACTTTACCCTTGATACGTACCGTATATTGCTGAGTGATAAGCAAGGAGGTATCAAGTACCATTTTAAAAGTCTTTGGTATGACGCGACCTGTGATTGAACCCAGGTCTCCCGGACCATTGGAAAGAAACAAACTCAATAAAACAAAGAAATTTTAAAACCTGAAATTCTCTGCGTAATCATTTAAATCATCAAAAGTTATTGATTTCCTTCATAAAACTAGCCTAGTCGGCTGGGGGAGGAGGCTCTTGAATATAACAACTCCATCTCTGCAGTAGGTGAAGACCCCCCCCCAACGAGTGTCCTGATATGACGCTAAACAATCTGATTGTAAAGGCTCCTGTAATGCTGGAGCTTTGGGGAATGCTGAGTACCCCTCCATGCCATCACTCTCAGGTCCACTCTGACCCTGAGTGGTAGCACCTGATAGGGTCTTATCTATGGGTCAAATAGAACTGTTTGATATTTAAACTGTGTGCAAACAAATGACTTATGGTAAACCGAATTGTTTGAAATAGAACAGTTTGATCATTTAACTGTATGCAAACAAATGACTGATGTTTAATTGAATTGTTATTGATACAAAGCAATACTTAGAACCATCTAAATTTGTTGACTTATGCTAAATTGAATTGATAGAAATAAAACTGTTTGGTAATTTAACTGTATGTATCTACAAAATGTGTTTACAAATCATATATCTAATATACGAGGATCATTAAATAGGTTTCCAGATTTTTTTTTTTTTTTCGTATGGGCACTTTTATTGATAGTACACACATGAAACTCTAGACCCCAACGAAGTAATCTCCTCCGGTTGCAACGCACTTGTTGTGCCGTTCCAACACCTTCTGCAAGGCCCCACGGAAGTCCTATTGTGAGAGCGTGTCAATGACCTTCGTCACAGCCTCTTTCATCTCCCCAATTGTCTCTGAGCTTAGGGAATAAGCAAAAGTTACTGGGAGCAAGGTCTGCACAATAGAGAGGCTGAGGAACTGTCTTGATGCCAATCTTGGTCAAATAGTCTGTGACAAGGATGGAGTTGTGGACTGGTGCATTGTCCTGCTGGAAATGCCACTGATCCGATTTGAAGAGTGCTGGCCTCTTCCCAAGGAATCTCTTCCTGAACTTCCTTAAAACCTCAACACAGTAACCCTAACCCTAACCCTTTGGCCAATCAACTCTGGTGTATTGACTTCCTTACTATTCCCACACCTCTCATCATCCCTCACAGACTCCCTGCCTTCCTTGAATCTCTTATGATGCTCGATTCATGTAAGATGATCGAAAAACAGTCTGAAGCATTCCATACGTTTCTGTGGTATTTTTTCCAACTTTAAAACACGATTAATTTGCATTTCGTTCTTTTAAAGTGTCAGATTGCATTTATGAAATTCACCAGCTGTGACAATCAGGCTTTAGTAGGGTGTATTCCAATTGCTGCTGTAGCTGTTCATTTGAACCTGAAATCATAAAACTTGGTCAGTCATCTCATAAGATGTATAGCAATAACATAGTGAACTTTCAAGAGTCTACAACAATTTTAAATGCCTGTACAAAACAGTCTGGAAACCTACTGAAGGCACTACGTATATGTAATACAGAATTTGGCATTAAATAACCAAAAATGGCTGACGTGCCGTAAAACCAAAGTAAACCAAATCTACATAAAATCGTGATTTAAACGTAAGATCAGTAAACCCAAATAGGGTTGTTATAACTTACCGGTCATATCTTTATGACAAATGTTGACATTTAACACTTTAAACACAAGCTGTACTTGAACCTGGACCTATATATACTCGGGTCGCCAGGGAATCCTTATTTCTACATCGCTATTACCCAGCAACAATACAATGCTTGTGGTGCAATGGTTAAAGTCGTTGAAAATAGGCACAGTAACCTGATTTCCATCCTTGACGAGACTGTTTGCATTTCCCATAACACAAATACTTTCCCTCTCCCTCCAGCTATTGGTAATAAATAGGACAGACTGGGCACTTTAACCTTGCAATGGCAATCGGTCAAAAGAAAATTTCATACCTGTTAAACTTCGCTAAAAAACTGTCCTTATGTCGCGTCCAGTTCGCGAAAAGGGGTTGGGTAAATACATATTATTTTACGGCTTGTGAGTTTTTAACACTAGTTTTAATAGGTGGTCATTCACTGGAGACTGAGTGACTGCAAGATTTCCAATTCCTCCAGTCTCCTTTGGGAACCATTCCAAGTGTACCAACTATTATTGGTATTACAGTCACTTTCATACTCCACAGCTTTTTCAGCTCGTAGGCAAGATCCGAGTATTTGTTGATCCTTTCGCTTACTTTTGTTTTCCCTCCGTGATCTCTCGGAACAGCAAAATCCATCGGGTGATGAGTTATTTTTGTCTTCTTAATTAACACGATGTCCTTCTAGTTGGTATAGATTGATCTGTTTATATCTCAAAGTCCAAGAGAATTTTATGAATCTTATTTTCTTGGACAGATTCTGGTTTGTGCATATACCATTTAATAATATGGTCACATTTTTAATCTCTTGCACAATTCCTAGTGGATCACCTTTCCAACCTTGTCGCACCCAGTCTTGTATTTTTTGTGTTAGCTTACTACATTCGTTTTTGTGATTAATGGTTTCATATCTGTCATCAAATAATGTACACTTGTTATTCTGTTGTATATCATCTACTTTCGCGTTGATAAAATTGGTCTTTTCGCATCATTTTGTGCTGTTTTTAGAAGAGATTCTGTTTCTCTCTTGCGGTTTCCTTTTCTCAACAATGTCTCGTTTGCAATCGCACTTGTTTATCGCTTGAAATATCCATACAGTTATTTTTCTTCCCATTTTAGTTTTTAGTTTTTGTTTTTTTCTGGCGTTTCCTCTGTTACCATTGCTTTTACTGGCGGCTACAATTTATTTTTTTCACTCTTTTTTGTGTATTCCTCGAGTCCTTGAATTGTTGCATCTACACAATCCTGAATACTTCCCCTTTCTTTTCTTGATACGCAGAGAATCTATGTCATCTTTCTAGAGAAAGGCTTTAGACATCATCAATTTTCTCACTCTTTGGTTCATCTGTCAGAATTACTCTCTTGTCCACTTTAAGTATCGTCTAGGCTATCTTATAAGGGATACTTCCGAACTGTTTATTCTTCTGATGAGATTTCTTCTTACCTGACCGATAAAACGAAACGCAGTTTCTACCATGCTGGGATCATATCGATACTGCTATATGGAGTCATTACATGGACGCTAACTAAACGGATGGAGAAAAAGCTTGACGGCAAGTACACAAGAATACTGCGAGCAACATTGAACAAGTCCTGGAGGCAACAACCTACAAAGCAGCAGCTGTACGGCCACCTAGTACTCATCACGAAAACTATCAAAGTTAGACGAACCAGACATGCTGGAGGAGTAGGGACGAGCTCATAAGTGATGTACTCCTATAGACCCCTTCACAAGGACGAGCAAATGCAGGGCGACCAGGTCGAACCTACATGCAGCAGCTTAGGAGGATACGAGGTGTAGTCCTGAGGACCAGCCGGAAGCGATGAACGATTGGGAGGGGCGGCGAGAGAGGGTCAGGGATATCCGTGCTGATGGCACGACGAGATGATGATGATGAACAATATCATCATAACAATTTTGCCTATGATCAACAATCTTATTTCATTACTTGCAACCAACTTTAACTAGAAGTATTTCAATGGAGTCTGAGTGACTGGATGTCTCCGCAGATTTACAGGACTCTTTTCAGTATCCTTGTCAATTTTGCTAATGTTATGGTATGAATGGTTTGGATTCTTCGTCTAATCTTTTGTTCATCAAGCCGCTTTTCCAGATTCTTGAGGACTATTCCAAGTGTACTAACTACAATTGGTATCACTATCGTCTTCGTATTCCATAGCTTTTTACACCTATCTAGCTGGGTTCAGACAATTCAAGGGCTCGAGGAATACACAAAAAAGAAAAAAGGAAAAATATACAAAAAGAGCAAAAATGAAAAAATTGTAGCCTCCAGCTTTTTGCCCTTTTTCGGTTTCACTCTACAAAATCTATTTGATGGTCACGTTATTTTATTTCTTCTTCTTCTTCTTCTTCTTCTTCTTCTTCTTCTTCTTCTTCTTCTTCTTCTTCTTCTTCTTCTTCTCTCCCGATCCTTCTTCTTCTTCTTCTTCTTCTTCTTCTTCTTCTTCTTCTTCTTCTTCTTCTTCTTCTTTCCCGATCATTCTTCTTCTTCTTCTTCTTCTTCTTCTTCTTCTTCTTCTTCTTCTTCTTCTTCTTCTTCTTCTTCTTCTTCTTCTTTTTCTTCTCTCCCGATCCTTCTTCTTCTTCTTCTTCTTCTTCTTCTTCTTCTTCTTCTTCTTCTTCTTCTCTCCCGATCCTTCTTCTTCTTCTTCTTCTTCTTCTTCTTCTTCTTCTTCTTCTTCTTCTTCTTCTTCTTCTCTCCCGATCCTTCTTCTTCTTCTTCTTCTTCTTCTTCTTCTTCTTCTTCTTCTTCTTCTTCTTCTTCTTCTTTTTCTTCTCTCCCGATCCTTCTTCTTCTTCTTCTTCTTCTTCTTCTTCTTCTTCTTCTTCTTCTTCTTCTTCTTCTTCTTCTTCTTCTTCTTCTCTCCCGATCCTTCTTCTTCTTCTTCTTCTTCTTCTTCTTCTTCTTCTTCTCTCCCGATCCTTCTTCTTCTTCTTCTTCTTCTTCTTCTTCTTCTTCTTCTTCTTCTTCTTCTTCTTCTTCTTCTTCTTCTTCTCTCCCGATCATTCTTCTTCTTCTTCTTCTTCTTCTTCTTCTTCTTCTTCTTCTTCTTCTTCTTCTTCTTCTTCTTCTTCTCTCCCGATCCTTCTTCTTCTTCTTCTTCTTCTTCTTCTTCTTTTTCTTCTCTCCCGATCCTTCTTCTTCTTCTTCTTCTTCTTCTTCTTCTTCTTCTTCTTCTTCTTCTTCTTCTTCTTCTTCTTCTCTCCCGATCCTTCTTCTTCTTCTTCTTCTTCTTCTTCTTCTTCTTCTTCTTCTTCTTCTTCTTCTTCTTCTTCTTCTTCTTCTCTCCCGATCCTTCTTCTTCTTCTTCTTCTTCTTCTTCTTCTTCTTCTTCTTCTTCTTCTTCTTCTTCTTCTTCTTCTTCTTCTTCTCTCCCGATTCTTCTTCTTCTTCTTCTTCTTCTTCTTCTTCTTCTTCTTCTTCTTCTTCTTCTTCTTTCCCGATCCTTCTTCTTCTTCTTCTTCTTCTTCTTCTTCTTCTTCTTCTTCTTCTTCTTCTTCTTCTTCTCTCCGATCCTTCTTCTTCTTCTTCTTCTTCTTCTTCTTCTTCTTCTTTTGAGAGTTTTTCACACCAGCATTAGTAGATGATTTCTCACTGGAGTTTGAGTGACAGCAAGTCTCCTCAAGTCTCAAGGTCTCTTCTCAGTATTCTGGCCGATCTCTATAATGCTGTCGTTTGGATGGTCTCCGCTTGTTCTCTTATTTACAAGTCCTCCAGTGCCTGTAATAATTCTTTGGTGACTGTAACGAGTGCACCAATTAAAATTGGTATCACTGTCACTTAAATGTTGCATGGTTTTTTCAATCCTCAAGCCAGGTCTTGGTACACATCACTCATTTTTTTTACCCTTTGGTCAGCCGGAATATAATCATCAACAATATTATTTACATATCGCTGTTACCTTTAATTAACATCTGTTAGGCATATTTCTCTTTTAAAGGAGTACCTTTCGATCACAGGATTGTCTCTGAAAAGATTCGCTTGTGTCTACAGGGTGGAACGATAGAATTGTCGCCCTAGAAAAGACGACATGATTCCATTTCCGTTTAATGAAACCGGTTTTCTTTTTTAGTTGCAGACCATCTACTAGTTGGCCAGTTGTGAAGGCTCCTATCCCAAGAGCGATAGGAGCCTTCTATCATGTCTGAAAGTGACACAATGTTCAACGACCGAGATCGGAGATACGCCGCTGTACAACTCATGCTCTCTTCCAATCCAAGTTATGACAGTCAGAACCATCGCTGGATTGCCACGAATAACAGGGACGTGCCCAGGGTGATGAAAACAAAGTTTCCGACTACGGTTATGGTCTTTGGTGTGGTTTCAAGTGAGGGCCACATCATGCCACCTCACATCTTCGAAGTCGGCTTGAAAGTCAACACCAAAGTGTTCCTGGATGTGCTGAAGAGTGTGGTGATCCCCTAGTGCAATCAGGTGGCCGTTGGCAGACCCTGGGTGTAGCAGCAGGACTTAGTGCCAGCCCACTAGTCCAAAGAGACCCAGGCTTGGCTTCAGAAGGAGTGCTATGACTTGTACCCTTCTCTCACTGGCTCCCCTCCTCCCCCGACCTGAACCCACTGGACTACTTCGTTTGGTCATACGTCGAGAACATCACCAACATAACCTCCCACAACACCAAAGCCAGCCTGATCGCCGCCATTTGCCGAGTATTCGCCGGCGCTTGTGGAAAAGGCATGCTCCCAGTTCCGGATCCGTTCGAGGCGGTGATTGACGCTGAAGGCGGCTACATTGAATAGATGTTAGCTCTACTACATAATCAGCAGCCGAGTGTATAATAACCAAATTAAGAATCAAATGTATGAATTCCCTGGGAGCTAATAACAGTTAGGGAAATACGAGAAAACATAAAAAAGCGTCCTGATTTGTAAAGGAAACTAAATACGCAAAAGCTTAGAAAATCTAGAGAGAACTAACAAAAATATATGAAAAAGAACAATCAGAATATATTTAAGGCGAAATCAATAAAATCAAAAATTTCGAAGAAGATAGACAATCACGATTAGCATGGCTGACATTAAATGAAGTGGGAGGAAAAACACCTCGAGATTAAAACTAAAAGCTTCCAGCCAAGAAGAAAAACTACAGAAGTGGAAAAAACATTTCAAGAATCTGGTTGGAAACCCTCCTGAAATGACAAATAAACCTACTGAAAAATTTTCCATTGCTCATTAGACATTAAACTAGGACATTTTATAGAAAAAGAACTTGACATAGTACTGAAAAAAAGCAAAAACTTAAAAGAAGAAAAGCTGCAAGCCGCGAAGAAAGACACTCTAAAGTAAGTAAGATGAAGAAATTAACGATATACTTCGATTATACAAAGCTGGGTATAAAGAAAATGCAATAGGGAAATGGATGAAAGAGTGTATCTTTCCCTTTTCAAAGAAAGGTGATCTCTGAATCACTAACAACTACAGGTTTAGTTTGGTTTGATTTTATGGCATATCAACCATTGTTGATCATCTAATGCCAAATACTCTTTATACATATATATTAAATATATATGATTTGGTTTGGTTAGGTTCTATGGCATATCAATCCTTGTAGATTATTTAATGCCAAATCCTTTATACATATATATTGAATATATATATGAATTAAGGACACATTTTGTTGATAATATTCTTAGACGAGCATGGGCTCTTTTGGTACACAGTTAAATGGTTTCAAGTATTGCAATATAACAGTGACAATTTAACATAAGTTATTTGTTTGCTCATAATTTGTTCTATTTGACCCAGGACAGAGTTAACGAGCAAGCAATGACAATGAAGGCGTACTCCGTGTAGAATATTATTTAACTCAAGTAGAGTGTTGTCCAAAACTCTACATGAGTAATTTAGTTAAGAATAGGTAGATGAATGGACACCCACTCGTGCAAATGTGTTGGATTGGTCCATTCTTGTAAAGTGAGCCAATCCACATGCTGCTCCACATGCTGCTCATGCAATCTTCAATAAGAGGTGAGCTTCAGCTGGCTAGCTTTTCCAAGGAGGCAGCCATGTTACTTTTGGCTTTGTAAAGGTGAGTGCTGTTTATTGTTGTTCTATATCTCCCCCACCTCATGGGTAATGGTCTTTCGGGGTGGGGGAGGATAAGTTCCTTCAATCTTGGTTTGTTGTGTGGGAGCAGACGGGATAAAGCTCGAGCGGGCCTTGCCTGCGTTGTCAATACTGGCTGGTTGGTACTGCTCGGTGGCAGGGGTGGCTGTGGTGCTGTTTCACTGTCTGTGGTTTACAATGCCGGTGCTTTGATTTCATCATTCCCTTCTAGTATTGGTGTTCAATTAGAAGGACTTAGAATTGGATGTGGGGTTACCGGGGTTCGAGTTTCCTGAGGAATCTGCGGTTCCGCAAGGTTATCCTCCCTGATCCGTCGACTCTGATCCGGTATTAGTTGTGGGGGAGAGTTTCAATGACCTGGCCTGTTGTACTCCACCGACCATTGTTTGTGCACTGGACAGACCCTATTTGCCCCTTTAAGAGTGGGCGTAGTGTGTGGGCGGTGCGGTTGTATTTTTCTAGAGACAGGCTTTTTTCACGGTTTCGAGCCGCGGCTATCCATTCTGCACGTGACTTGTATAATTTAGGAGGGATGGCACAAAGTCACTCAGTCGGCGGTGGAGCAACAGTTGGGCCGGGGACAAACCGATATTTTGGATGGGCGTATTTCGATATTGCAGAACGGCTCTTGCTGCCCAATCGTTGTCCAAGGACCCTTGAGCTCTCGTGTTACCAATTATTATTCACTTAGCCGTTTTGACTGCCAGTTCTGCCCGACCATTTGACTGGGGGTAGGCAGCAGACGACAGTCTGTGCTTTACAGCCCAGTCCTTCGGGAACTGTGTGAACGTGGATGACTTGAAGGGTGGTCCACCATCACCGCTGCTTAATTCTTCAGGGACTCCGTATGTCTGAAAGATGTCTCGGCAGATAGAAGTTAGCCTCGATGCATTAGCTTGCCTGTGATTCAAGGGGTGCATAATGAGCCAGCCAGTTAGTCTGTCAGCACATGCAAGGTATGTTTGACCCCCCACATGGAATAGATCCAACACTATTTGTTGAAACGGCCAATCGGGTGATACCGTTAAGGTAATGGGCTCTCTTGGTTGACTAGGGGCGATCTTTGAGCATTCTGTGCAGTTGGCTCTGGTAGTACGAATTGAGGCATTCATTCCAGGCCAGTAGACAGATCCATTTGCCCGAGCCTTCATGCCGACCTCACCCTGATGGGCTGAATATAGGCTGCAGAGGATCTTTGTGCGTTGGGGATTATGATTCTTTGATCCAACAGTGCTAGGTCGCTGTCAACACCGAGGCGGTGCCTCACTTCCCAGTATTCGCGGACTTCTGGAGCTGTGAGACTGCATGTTCTCGGGAATCCCCTTTGTCTTGTCTTAATGAGTTTGATGTATTGTAAGTCACTGTGTCCAGCCGCACGAATGAGGTCTGGTGAGGTCAGAGCTGTGTTGCTGTTTGCTCCAAATGTTGCCATGGTTGTTGTTGACGCGACCCAATCATCCATGTCATCAGATTCTGTCACGTCTGATTGTGTTGGTTTAGCGGGCAATACATCAAGCAGTGATTTCAATACGCTAGTTGGGTTACGGGAAACAGCATCAGAAGCTCTGTGCCATTTTCCAGGACAGTGCTGGATCGTGAATCTGTACCTTAGTGTTTTTTTCTTTCAGCCTGAACAAATCTGGGATTTTGAATTTTGCTCAGGTCCCTATCCCCAAATAGTTCTTTTAGGGATTCATGGTCTGTGACCACTCCGTATTCCCTCGTCATCAGATTTTTTTATGTCATCTCTGGTCTTAACCTCTTTGCAGAGATGCAGTCGGTGTATTCTAGTGTCCCCAGCTGACTAGGCTAAGAATTACAGAAGCAGAACTCTCACTGCGATAGTTGTCAAGGTTTATGTTACTCTGCTTTTCAGTCGTGTCGGAACAGAAGTTGAAAAAACTCTTTGGCAAAAGCAGAACAGTGTTCGAAGAAATCGCTCCACAACCTCACAATTTCTGACAATCTGTCAAATCAATGAAGAAGTGCGTGCGAAAATCTCGAAGCAACACTATTGTTAATGGATTTCTCCCGGGTATTGGATTCCATCATCATCATCATCATGTCACGCTATCAGCACGGATATCCCTGACCCTCTCTCGCCACCCTTCTCAGGTCCTCAGGGCTACACCCCGTATCGGCACACAGCTGCTGTATGTAGGTTTGAGCTGCCTTTGTTCGTCCATGTGAAGGGGTCCACAGGAGTAAATCACTTATGAGCTCGTCTCTACTTCTCTAGCAGTGTCCTGCATGTCTGGTTCGTCTAACTTTGATAGTTTTCGTGATAGGTGGTAGGTGGCTGTACAGCTGCTGCTTTGTGTGGTGCTGTCTCCAGGACTTATTCAATATTGCTCGCAACAGACAAAATATAGAGCGAATAATGCTAGCATTGGGTCTTCCCAAACAAACTAATACCGCTGTAATACTACTTAAAAAAGTATGAAAGTAATTGTTTGCTCACCCGATGGTGATACCTACTTCTTCGACGTTGTGGCTGAAGTCTTGAAAGGAAATATCTTAGCACAATTTTTGTTTATAATCTGCCAAGACTTCGGACAACGCACACCAGGAGAAGGAAGTGGTTTCTCATTAAAAAAAAAAAAGACAAAAAGCTTTTCAATAGCTACTACACTGAGGTGTAGGGGAGGGCGCTACTCCTTTTCCTGGATTGCTCCACTTTACCCTCAATCCCTCTCTTATATTGCTGAGTGTTAAACAAGGAGGCATCAAGTACCATTTTTTGAGTCTTTTGTATGACTTGCCCTGGGATTGAACCCAGGTCTCCCGTTTTTGATATTCTGCTAAAATTTCAAAAGTCTTCGGCCATCTTGTGATGTTACAATCTTTTCCAGTCTGCGAATGCAAGAGAGTACAGGCCTGTCTCAACGTTAGAGGAGATGATGATGATGATGATAATATTCATCAAGGCACGGATTCCTTTTTACTTTCCTTCACCATCCATCCTTTTAGACATCACACTTTGTAGGTCCTCTAGACGACATCCAGTGTCCACACAGAGCTGATGAATATAAGTTTTTGCTGGTCGGCTAACATTGGAGCGTTCATGCATAGGAGTCCATAGAGGATAACGTTGCCGATGAGTTAGTTCTTCTCCATATATGTCTAGCATGTGTTGATTGTCTTACATGGAGGTTTGTGAGATGGGAGGTAAATAGTCATATAGCAGCTGTTTTTTTGGGGGGTGCTGCTTCCAGGATTTATTCAAAACAGCATGTAGCCTCCTTGTGTAGTTTCCATTAAACGTTTTCTCCAAGCGTTTCATTAAAATCAAAATGGTGCAACCACATAGTAGTACTGACACGACTACAGCTTGGGAGATATTTTGTTTTAAGTTATATAATTAAGGAATGATTTTTTTTTATATTAATCATTTTTCGTTAATTATATTTTATCATTCAATTTGGTGAAGCTTTGAACTATTCGAGTCACTTTATCCAGGCGCATAGTTATTTGGTGCAGTTTTACGCTTGCGCGTAAAGGATATGAAAATCACCATTTGTCATATTACAGGAAATGGGGCTGGAGTGCGGATGACGTCATGCCTAGAAGAGATGGTCCTGAGAATTCGAGGATTTTGAAAAGACAGCAGTTGGGTTTTCTACCGTTGAGACATGTGGTTGAGCTTTTCGGATCTCGACCGGCAAAGAGGAATTTAGATCTTAAACATCACAAGATGCGCCGCGCTTTGGAGTGGGGTCAGCATAGTATGGTTAGCATAGGCTTTTAAGAATTGTGTCTCTCTCCTCGTGTCACCATGAACCGAAGTTAGAAGTTAATAAACCCGTTCGTATCTGAAACGACTGAGTCCTGCCTGTGTTTGTATATGTATTTGTAGGACTGTTGTGATTGATATCATTATTGCATACAACATTTATTTTATCTGAGAGATCGGATTTCTATACGGGCAGTTACCAGTCAACAACAGTCCTTGCTTTATTGTATGAGGTCCGAGTACTGTTAATAAATCAATTATTTTGGAACTGGTACACGTATTGATCTGTTTAAGCGATCCTATATAGAAATCGAGCAACATTGCATGTATATGGAGGCGGTGTAGCTTAACGGTTATTACCATACAAAGGTATTTGCATTTTACTTTGAATTAATACCTTTGGAAAAGGCGTACATCTATTTCTTCTTCCTCGTCCCAGTTAAGGATAAACAGATTGGTTCCTGATACGGCAGCTAGTTGAGGAAAAAGAAAATTTTAAAATCAAAACAGCTGTACTCCGCCTAAAAAGATTTACTTTATGTCTAATCCTGCTCTCGGTGGAGGGGTTTGATAAATACATCCATTGCCTGTATATTTAATCTTATTATTTAAGCTTTGCTTAGACTGGTATACAGAACACGGACGATTTACAGCACCTGCTGTTCTTAAATGTTTACCGATGTAAAAACTGGACAGGATAATTGTTATTTAACTTCAGTATCTAGTGGAAATCGTTGGTTGGTTTGTTAGGTTTTATGGCATATCAACATTTGTGGGTTATTTAATGCCAAATCCTCTTTATACATATAAATTAAATATATATGATTTGGTTTGGTTGGCTTTTATGGCATATGAACCGTTGTACCTTAATCAATATCAAATCCTGTTTATATATATATATATAGGATTTGGTTTGGTTGGGTTTTATGGCATATCAACCGTTATAGGTTATTCAATGTCAAATCCTGTTTATACATATATATTGAATATATATATATGATTTGGTTTGATTGGTTTTTATGGCATATCAACCATTGTAGGTGATTTAATGCCAAATTCTCTTTATATATATATATTAAATATATAGAATTTGGTTTGGTTGGGTTTTATGTCTTATCAACCATTGAAGGTTATTCAATGCCAAATCTTCTTTATACATATATATTAAACATATATGATTTCTTTTGTTGTGAATTATGGCATATCAACCATTGTAGGTTATTTAATACCAAATCCTCTTTATAAATATATATTAAATACATAGGATTTGGTTGTATTGATTTTTATGGCATATCAACCATTGTAGGTTATTCAATACCAAATCCTCTTTATATATACATATTGAATATTTATATGAATTGTCAATTCATTTTGTAGATAACATTCTTAAACGAGCCTGAGCTAATTTTGCACAGTTTAATGGTTTCAAGTATTGCTATATGGCTGTTACAATTTAACATCAGTCATTTGTTTGCCCACAATTTGTTCGATTTGGCCCATAGATAGGAGACCCAATCGGGTGCTACCACTCCAGATCTGAGGGGACCTGAAAGCAATGGCAATGAGGAGGTACTCTGCATTGCCCAAATCTCCATCAGATTGTTTAATGTAATATCAAGGACACTCATTAGGGAGGGGGTCTTATCCCTCTACAGAGATGCAATCGGTGTATTCCACAACCCCAACCGGCTGGGGTGTGGTGGGAATCGTTTTTTTTTTCAGTGTGAATGTATAACACTTAGACTCAAAGGAAGCGCTCGAGGCGTAAAGGTTATCTCATTTCAAATCCTGGATGCTCCCACTGGATGAGGCAGTTTATGTTTCAATGTTCTCTCTTCTCGCAGCTATGGGTAAATATACGTGGATCATTAAATAGGTTTCCAGACTTTTTGTCGTATGGGCACTTGTATTGATAGTACACACAAGAAACTCTAGTCCCCTTCGAAGTAATCTCCTCCGGCTACAATGCACTTGAGCCGTTCCAACAACTTCTGGAACCTGAAATCATAAAAATTGGTCAGTCATCTCATAATATGTATAGCAATAATATGCTGAATTTTCAAGAGTCTCCGACAATTTTAAATGCCTGCACAAAAAAAGTCTGGAAACTTATTGTATGCCTCACGTAAGTGCAGACTTGATAATCTAGGACTGATTAGGCAACTTGACTAAGAGAAAGACAACTTTGACTTCAAACCAGCTGTACTCCATCAAAAAATTGACCTTTTATTGCTTCCAGCTCATAGCAGAGTGGTTAAGAAAATGTAACCTTAGACTCGAATTAACTCTACGTAATTAACCATTGCTAGTGAGGTCGACTTTAACCGAGTGCTCTATACTGTTGACTTTGTGCTTGACTAAAATATACAATAACACAGCAAAAATCGCACGTTGTAACGAGATGGTTGCTAACTCAATCGCGTTAAAATGTTTTTTTATAGAATAAAGCAATTTCCAGTTCAATATACAACTTGATAATAATTGTGTGGCATCCGAGGTTACGTTCACCCTGATTGTTATAATAGATAACTACTGATAATACATACTTATTATTGAGTATTTCTCTTTAATTATTTGCAGTTAATTATAAATTCGATAAAAAATGTGACTCGACATGAACTTAATGACCAGTGAAGGTGTCCTTTAAGCAAGTTAAAAAAGCATTTTAAGAGAAAAGTGAAAGATGGAGTGACCACGTGGAAAATGTCAGCGAAAATTTTTATAAATATTTGATAAGCTTCATAGATCCGCCCTGAAATCCATGCGAAAGTCGCTGCGAGGATTAGCGCAGCCCGGTAATTCATCAATATTAATTCAAACACAGATCGATTAGTTCTTATCGATTCATTAATTGGTTTTCTTGTGATTAATACGCGCGCGGTGCCACCAGGCTTTTGTTTGAAAAAAAAAAGCAAATAAAAAAAATAGAAGCGTAAGATGAACGTATTGATCTAACAAATTTCCATGGTGTAAAAAACATTTTTTGACGACGGAAAAACAAACCAGAATCTGTGCAAACCTCAAAAGCATAACTCATGACCTTTAAAAACTGCTCGTTCAAACAAAGAGAAATCCGAAAAGACTTCATTAGAAAATATCATTTTATGTGGGTTGAATTCCCTTCACTCAAAAAAAAAAAAAAAAAAAAAAAAAAAAAAAAAAAAAAAGAAAGAAAAGAAAAGAAAAAAGGATGATATCATTGCGTTTCTTATTAAAAGTATTTGTCTCTAATTAGTAAATTTTGCTCGTTTGCTGAAGAGGTACGGTTGGTTAACACTGGTGTGAGTATGTGTGTGTGTGTGTGTGTGTGTGTAAATTTATGTGTGAGTGTATATGCACGTGTGAGTGAGCGTGTGTGTGTGTGTGTGTGTGTAAATTTATGTGTAAGTGTATATGCACGTGTGAGTGAGCGTGTATGTGTGTGAATGTGTATTTGTAAATGTGTGACTTTATGTATGTAAGTGTGACTTTGTATGAGAATGTATGCTTATTTGTGCCTTTGTGAGCACGGGCCCGTATGTGTGTGTGTGTGTGTGTGTGTGTGTGTGTGTGTGAATATGAATGTGTATGCATATGTGTAGAAATGAATGCGTGTGTTTTTTCCTCTCCCACTCTTCTGACCTTCAAATGTTGTAACTAAAAAAATTGAGAATAAAAGTCACAGTGTGTACATGTGTGTCTTTGTGTGTGTGTGTGTGTGTGAGAGAGAGAGAGAGAGAGAGAGAGAGAGAGAGAGAGAGAGAGAGAGAAGCTTGTTGCAGCCGCATTTATTGAAAATGAAGGGCATCTCGAGTGATGTAATGGTTAGCAAGCTAGACTTGCAAACCTACACGAGTAAGTTCAAGTCTTATTGGGTGCTCCGTTTATATGGCCTTGTGCCACATCTAGGTATAAAGTTTAGTAAATTACTACAATGTGCAAGTTGAGCTTACTGTTTCGCATGAGTAGAGAAACCTGCAGCAGTAAGGCCGCTGATGTTTTTTAAACAATCCAATGTGGCATTCCACGGTCTTGTCGAAAAACATTCAAAATAGCGTACCTTCATTTTGGGACCTGATTTCTCTAAAATGCCATTTAGATGTTAATAAAGTCTTTTTTTAAAGTTTATTTTAAGAAGCGTAAATTAATTAAATCTGGATTAGGTGATTAATTAAAAGATTAAAGTTTAGATTTTGTGGTAAGTTTATTGCATGACACATTAATTAAAAGACAAATGATGTTGAACTTCACTGAACCTGCTCTAAAGTAAATCTCAACAAATAAACCTCAATGGTTGTGAAATTGGTTCTCATTAATCTCCCTACTCCTTTCCTTGTTCCAGACTAAGTTAAGTTTATTAGATATCTTCTCCAGTGCCTTTTACAGTGTGAAGGTTGGCAAGCTCGTCCCAAAGACAATCGCTAGAGAGTTTGATCCTCATTCATGCTCTGTTATTGTGTCCTTGTACCAGACTAAGCTAAGTTTAGTTATGCATCTATTCAGATGCTTGCTGTAAAGTGAAGGTTAGAAGTAAGTCTCAAAAGCCATTGTCAGTGATATTAAATTTTAATGTCTTCAAAAAAGAAAAGGTAAAATAAACTTTTTGAAATACTCAGTTTTTTTAAATTTATTTATTGGATAATTCAATTTAAAATAAATTGTTTTTTGTTTAGCTTAAAAAATCTTTAATTTTGAGCAAATAAAATTTAAAATAAAATTTTTGCTATGTGAAGCAATACAAAATATTCCCAAATACAACAGAAAGCAGAATTGCTGCTTGTCTTCACCTTACAAACAACTCTTTCCAAATGACCACTATGCAGGACGATTGATGGGGAGGGAGCCTGCTGCCTTAAGGCCGTATCTCAGTGGGGGGGGCTATATTGGCCGTATTACAGTGGGGAGCTAAATTGACCGGTTCACAGTGGGGGGGCTAGATTGGCCGTATTACAGTGGGGAGCTAAATTGACCAGTTCACAGTGGGGTGGGGGGGCTATATTGGCCGTATTACAGTGGGGAGCTAAATTGACCGGTTCACAGTGGGGGGGGGCTAGATTGGCCGTATTACAGTGGGGAGCTAAATTGACCGGTTCACAGTGTGGGGGGGGGGGCTAGATTGGCCGTTTCGTGGACCTTTGAATTGAACATTGCAAATTTGCTAAAAATATGATGAACAATACAATGGACACATATTTTTTGGGCCAGAATTTCACCAGGAACCCATTTATTATCTGTAAATAACCCTATGTAAGAAAGAATTTATCATTTGTTACACATTTGACACACGCAAAGACGAAAAACATTATAGCACAAGGTCAATATACGATGTACCTTCAATAAGTTTCCAGACTTTTTTTGTACAGGCATTTAAAATTATCGTAGACTCTTGAAAATTCAGTATCTTATTGCTATACATCTTATGAGATGACTGACCGATTTTTATGATTTCAGGTTCAAATCAACAGCTACAGCAGCAATTGGAATACACCCTACTAAAGCCTGATTGTCACAGCTGGTGAATTTCAAAAATGCAATCTGGACGTGAGGAAGAACGATATGCAATAAAATTCTGTTTTAAACTTGGAAAAAAATGCCACAGAAACGTATGGAATGCTTTAGACAGCTTTTTAACCATTCTGAATAAATCGAGCATTAGTTTTTGAGTGGCATAAGAGATTCAAGGAAGACAGGGAATCTGTGAGAGATGATGAGAGGTATGGGAGGAGTAAGAAAGTCAGAACACCAGAGTTGATTGGCCAAATAAAGAATTTCATGGATAAAGACTGTCGTGTGTCTATAGAGACAATAAGTGCACAGTTTGATGTCAGTGTGGGAACTGTACACACAATTATTCGCGAGGAACTGAAGAAGCGGAGGATTGGCGCGTTGTTTGTCCTAAGGGTGCTCAGAGAAAATCAGAAAGAAAGACGTTATCATGAAATCAGGGAGATGGTCGAGCTGATCAATTCATATCCCGCAGTTCTTGATGCTCTGGTGACCTGCGATGAAAGCTGCTATGACCCAGAGACCAAGAGACAGAGTTCCCAGTGGAAGCATGCTGGCTCTCCCAGACCCAAGAAGGCCAGACAGAGCAAATCCACCCACAAACTTTCGATGATCCCTTTTTTTGACAACACTGGCATGATTTACATGCACTGGGTTCCCACTGGACAGACAGTCAACAAAGAATACTATGTTGAGGTTTTAAGGGAGTTCAGGAAGAGATTCCATCGAAAGAGGCCGGCACTCTTCAAATCGGGTCAGTGGCATTTTCACCAGTCCACAACACCATCCTTGTTACAGACTATTTGACTAAGATGGGCATCAACACAGTTCCTCACCTTCCCTATAGTCCAGACGTTGGTCCCTGTGACTTTTGGTTATTCCGTAAGCTCAGAGGCTGTCGTTATGAGACAATTGAGGAAATGAAAAGGCTGTGACGAAGGTCATTGACACGCTCACTCAGGAGGACTTCGATGAGGCCTTCCAGAAGTTGTTGGAACGGTACAACAAGTGCATTGCAGCCGGAGGAGATTACTTGGAAGGGGACTAGAGTTTCATGTGTCTACTATCAATAAAAGGGCCCATACGAAAAAAGTCTGGAAACTTATTGTATGCCCCTCGTGTATTAATTTAGATTGGAATACTTGAAACCATGAAACCGTACGCTAACAAATGATTATTGTTCTGATAAAAAATGCGACAAAAATACATTAGATAACCCATGCAGAGTTGATATGTCGTTAAACAAATAAACCAAGGCAAATCTCTGTAATTATGATAATAATCAAAGATTTACAAATGAGTTCAATTTCAACATTAGATTTCTTTTTTACAGTTAACCAAACCTTTTTTACAGTTAACCAAACCTAATTTGCATATGGTTTCAAGTATTTTGATCTAATATCAATAATATTCAAACAGATCTATTTGACTAATGCATTTAATCATTAGGGAGCATACACTTTACAGTGGACTTGAAAATAATTGCAATGAAGAGGTGATGCCATTATCCCCAGAGGTTCAGAATTAAGTCTTACTCCTACATACAATTTTGTGTCAAACTCAGGAAGCCTTTTTTTTGAGGGGAGGAGGGGTAAGGGTTTTACTTTTCTGTCGGTGGGGTGAGGTACACTTGGCATATTCTGAACCCCACCGACATGAATACATAAATGAGTGAAAAATATTCTAATGGTTTAAATGAGTAAGTAAAATTGGCGACTGTAGTCGTGGGTGACCTGCAGGCTCCCTTTTCAATAGCTACCACACAGAGGTGTAGGGGAAGGCGCTACTCAATTCCCAGGATTGTTCCACTTTACACTTGATCCTTACCTTATAATGCTGAGTGTTAAGTAAGGCGGTATCAAGTACCATTTTTAAAGTCTTTGGTATGACTCGACCGGGGATCGAACCCCGGTCTCCCGAACCATTGGCGAACGCTCGACTCATTAGGCCAACACCAATTGTCATATCAACTGGTGATATGCAGATTTCTTTGGGGTCAAGGTGATATGCAAATTTATTTGTGGAACAGTTGATATTTCTTTGTTATTTGGTTGGTCGGTTGGTCTTTAATAGCATCTCAACCTTTCTGGGTTATTCAATGCTAAATCCTGTTTACCTATACATATGATTTGTACGGGAACAGCTTGTAAGTAACTTTATTTTAGGTTTGGTTTCCTATTTTAATGGCATATCAAACTTCGTTGGTTATCTAATGCCAAAACTATTGTTGTAGAAGAGAAGCTGTGATACAACTTAACTGATTGTCTGATGCTTTATTTTCAAACGAATTGATAGAACTCATTTGTTGGCACATAGTTAAAGGGTTTCAGCTATTATTGTTTATCATTAATAAAAAAAAGTTGGCGACCGTAGTCGAGGGTGACCAGAAGGCCCCGTTTTCAATTGCTACTACACTGAGGCGTAGGGGAAGGCGCTACTCCTTTCTCTGGATTGCTCCACTTTACCCTTTGGCTTCGTCGCTCGACTATGTCTAAAATAGGGAGGGGGTGACAAATTGGGATATCTAGGAAGGGTGAGGAATATTTGTCATTGCCATTACTCTCAGGTCCACTCTGACTAGGAATAGTTGTAAAGAATATGTGAGGGTCCTATCTAGGAATCAAAAAGGTCCGTTTGAACATTATTTGATTTCAATAAAAAAAACTCCATACGATATAACTGTAAATTATTTGTATTAAGTAGGATTATAATTCTTTCTTAAGGTATATTATTATTATTACTCGCTTAAAACCATATAACTGTGTGTAAATAAAGGCTTATCATTAGATAGAATTAATTAGTTGAAACCATATAATTATTAGTATTAGATAGGAATACTTGAAACGAGGGTGACTCGAAGGCTCCATTTTCAATAGCTACAACACCGAGGCGTAGGGGAGGGCGCTACTCCTTTCCCTGGATTGTTCCACTTTACTCTTGATACGTACCTTATATTGCTGAGAGTTAGGCAAGGAAGTATCGAATACTATTCCTAAAGTCTTTGGTATGACGCGATCTGGGATTGAACCCTGGTTTCCCGGACCATTGGCAAACACTCTACCCACTGGCCCAGTAAGCCGTGTTTTGCATACATATGATGTCAAATACTGCCATCTAATTTTAGTAATTGTGTTTTTTAAAGTTTTTCTATTTATCAAGAATTCCTGTGTGATGAAAATAATTTACTCATTGCTGTATCATTTCAAATAACTTACGATAATCCTTAGTAAATGATTGAATAGTTCTATTTGACCCATAGATGGGACCCTAACAGGTACTACCACTCTTGGTCAGAGTAGACCTGGGAGTAATCGCAATGAAGGGGTACCTTCCATTTCCCATTGAAGGTGCCCGTGGTGTAGTCGTTATCGCCGTAGGAAATGAACACGGCGACACGAGTTCAAATACTGATTACATTTCACATAGCA
>OY757935.1:374846-503146 GCA_963585895.1 Sepioteuthis lessoniana
AACGTACTTGTTCGCTGGTTTCGTCTCCACAATAGCGCGTCTAGTGTGAGACACCTTTTCGAAACTCACCTCAAAATGGGGGGGCCGCAACCCTCGGCCGTCTTCACATTGCCATATCTAATCTTCGACTGTCTTTACGTCAAATCTTTTTTATACATATATATCAAATATATGAGAAATATTTTTAAATGAACCTGAGTTCTTTTTTTTCATACAGTTAAATGGTTTTCACTTATTTCTATCTAATTCGAATACATAGTTAAATGTAAAAATAGTTCACTTAGCATAAGTACACAGTTTAAATGTCAAACAATTCTTTTTGACCCTATCAGGAGCTACCACTCCGGGCCAGAGTGGACCTGGGAGCAAGGGCAATGAACGGGTACTCTGCATTCTCCAAAGCTCCAGCATGAATGAAGCCTCTCCATCAGATTGTTTAGTGTCATATCCAGGACACTCGTTGGGGGAGTGTTACACCTCTGCAGAGACGCAGTCGGGGTATTCTACAACCCCAGCCGACTGGACCAAATAAAAACAATGAAAAAATGCCACCACATATATATATATATATATACATATATATATATATATATAATGATGAAAAAAGATAGCATGTGGGTAAGAAAAGAGTATAAAAAGATGCTACTATGGCAGAGCGGGTTTAAAACTTAAAATATACAAGTTATATACTTTTAAAGTCCGTTACTTAAAGTTTCACGTAGATCAGAAATGTTAGACGGAAATATCTTATTGGATTATATATATATATATATATATATATATTTACCAACCCCTCTGCTCGAGCAGGATATGACACAAGGTCAATTTTTAAGCGGAGTTTAGCAGGTTCGAATTCAGAGTTTTCCTTCTCCTAGACTAGTTGCCTCACCAAGGCTGAAGAACCTAGTCTGTCCTACTATTTACCCATAGCTGGAGGGAGAATAATTGGATTCATACCTTTCCCAAGGGTATTAGTGCTATGTGAAATGCAATCAGTCTCGTCCAGGATTTGAACTCGCCGTGTCCATTTCCTACGACGATAACAATTACACCACGGGCACCTATATATATATATATATATATATATATATATATATATATATATATATATATATATATGTGTGTGTGTGTGTGTGTGTGTGTGTGTGTGTGTGTGTGTGTGCTATGAAGATGAGTTGTGAATGATTGTCTTTGAGAATATATAAAAGGTTTCTTATAAATCTCCAGGAGTGCTCAACGTATGATAATTAATATATAAATTTCTTACAGTGCAAATTTCCATATAATTGAAACAACTCAACCAACTGTCATTTGGCTATTATACATTTATTTCAGCTGCCAACTCTTATAGAAAAACAGCTTCTTCAGTTAGCTCTCCCACAATGGAGAGGAAAAAATTTGGTTGCTATCTGAAGAGGCTGATTTCCCTTATAGAGCCCTCTGATTAAATAAATTTATAATGGCTAAATGACAGTTTGTTGAATTTTACCAATTATAGGACCCCAGCCTCGAAGTAAGTGAGTTCGTACTCCAGTTGCGCTATTACCTTCACTTTTGGACTAAGACCTTTGGAGAAAGGCATGAACCTATATATCCTCCCAGCTATAGGTTAAATAGTATCTCATCTGTTCTTCTACGAGGATAGATTTGCCATTAAATACTCTACTAAGGTTGATATCTCATTAAACAAGAGAGAAAAGTGATATACGAATCAAGTCAAATTGTGATTTCTATATTAGTAAATAAGATCTATATTTTTAAAGATAAATCTGTCTGAGCTAATTCAACAATTACCGGGTTTTAACTCTTGAGAATCATTTCTTACTATTTTACTAACTATGATTTTGCCTTCTAGATACCAAGAATATTTTTATGATTCGCTGAAAAATGTTTAATTGTCAGAAACGAAATGAAGAAAATCTGGTGAATTGAACATCCAAGAAAAAAGGGAGATAATTCCAGTTTGAAAAAAGAAAAAGCAGACTGATAATTGTCGGTTTGGTCTCCATTATTTCGAGTAAAAAAATTATTCTTTTCATCTTCAAAACAAAAACACTATCTATCAAGCAACAAATTATCATTAATCTTATTCCCATTCGATGAATACGATTTCACTGACATTTTATAACTTCTTTTTCAGAAAAACAAAGCCTTTTTTAAAACGATACAAAAGTCATTATTGATACTATTCGGAAGTCGGCTACTCCATTGTGAAAGAAAAAAAAAAATGAAAACGGTATCTGGCTATATATAAAACACAAGGTGATTTTATGTATCTATTCTTCAATCATCCAACCTGACCTTCCTACGGAGTAATGAGAAATTCCATTTAGGTAATATGAGGCATAATTAGCGGTTTTCATGTCTGTTTAAAAAATGTATTTGCCCAACCCCTCCAACGCTGGATGGGTACGTCACAAGGCCAATTGTGGGTACAGCTGGTTGGAATTCAGCATTTTCTTTCTCCTAGACTAGTTGCCTAACCAAGGCTAAAGAACCCAGTCTGCCTTACTATTTAGTCATAGCTAGGGGAAAGGAGTAGAAAATGTGGATTCGTGGATTCCCGAGGACGTTAGCGCAAAGTGAAACATAAACAGCTGCGTTCAGGATTTGAACTCGGGTTTCCGATTCCATTGCCTTCGACGAAAACAGTCACATTTATTGTGCCTTCAGTTTTTGGGGAAGTATGGGCAAGCACATCTGAAAACAGAGTGATGAGAAATTCGGTTGTTAGTGTAATATGGTTTTTCTATTTATTCTTTCACGGCTTGAGTGATTTTTACTGAAGTCTTAGTGCCAGCAAGTCTCCTCAGATCTCCAAGACTCTTCTCAGTATCCTGGCCGATATTAGCAATGTTATGCACCGGATGATCTCAGTTCATCCACTGATTTCTTGTCCTTCTAATCTTTTTTCCTGACCCTTGGGGACCATTCCTTGCGTGACAACTGCAACAGATACCGTCAAATACATGATATACATTTTTTTCGGGAAAGGTCCAAGTATATACCTATCTTTTCGATTTCTTTTATAGCTCAGTCGGCTGCGCATCTCAGCACTGGCGTAAGACCCCTCCACCAACGAGTGTCCTGGATATGACAATAAACCATCTGATTGCAAGGCTCCAGCCTTGAAGATTTGGGGAATGTGAAGTACCTCTTTATTGCTATTGCTCTCTGGCCCACTCTGACCTGGAGTGGTAGCACCTGATAGGGTCCTATCTCTAGGTCAAATAGAACAAACTGTCTGCAAACAAATGACTGATGTTAAATCATGACTGTTATATAGCAATACTTGAAATCGTTTGTATGCCAAAAAAGAAATCAGGTTCATTTAAAAATGTTATCAACAAAAAGTGTTTAAAAATCAAGTACGTATTATATATATATATATATATAGGATTTGGCATTGAATAACCTACAATGGTTGATATGCCATAAAACCCAACCAAACCAAATCATATATATTTAATATATATATATATATATATAGGATTTGGCATTGAATAACCTAGAATAGTTGATATGCCATAAAACCAAACTAAACCACACCATTTCCTTTATTTTCATTATGTGATCCACCGGCATGACATAAGTCCGTAGATGACAAGTTCTTTTTTGCTGCTCGTTAACCAATACTAAGTCTCGTCTTTTGACCGGGATTTGGTGATCTGTTAGCATCTCAAAATCCTAGAGAACTTTGTGCGTCTCATTCTCTTGGACGGATTCTGGTTTGTGCAGATACCATTTGGTAGTGTGATCAATTTTTTCTCTTACTCAATTCCTAGTGAATCACCTTCCCTACTAAGTCGTGCCCAGTCAATTATTGCTTAAATATAACTAGTCCTTATGGCGTTGTTTTTTTGCTTCTATTATAAGAGATTCTGTTTCTCTCTTCGGGTTTTCTTTTCTTAACCCTAACCCATGTCTTCTCGTATGCAATCTCGCTAATTTGTCGCTTGAAATATCCATACAATTGTTTTCTTCCCATTTCTGTTTCCTATTTTTTGTTGTTTTTCTGTTTGTTTTTTTCTCATGGTAGCATTATTACTAACTGCTATTAGTAGTTTTTTTTATGTATTCATTAAGACTTTGTATTGATGTATCTTCCGAGTCGTCCATTCTGGACTCATTCAGCCTGTCTGTGTAATCTCTCGGATGTAAGGCTTTATGAATCGTCATTATTTTTTTTTGTCAATTTGTCTGAGTTCCTATCATGTTCATTTAAGAATGTTCCTAAGTATCTTACAAGAGGAACAGCTCTGGTGTTTATTCCTTTCATGAGATTTCATGAGATTTCTGCAGCAGAGCTTGATTTCGGGAGGCTTTCTTGTTCTTCTGAGATACTCTTTTCTTATTTTTCTTTCATCTCTGTTTGATGGAGTCCGCTTTCAATATTGCCAAGTACTTGTGATTTTCCTTCTCTCCAAGCAATCTGATGCTTCTCTGATTAAGCAGTTCTATTCCTTCCCTTGTTTATTTTCCCCCACTTTTCATTATCAGTATGGTACAATTTTCAATGCCAAATCCCATTCCTATGTCCTGGCTGTATATTCTTATTGTTTGTAACAGGGTCTCTAGTTTTTCCATGTACATTTGGTGACTGATCTTTTAAAGTGATTTTGTAAATTTGTTGGGTCCTTTTCAATAAAGTGGCATTAACGCTATAACGAATGGCAGTGGCGAGAGAGTGTCTCACAGGAAGATAATTCTTTGGATTTTTACCTCTACTCGGGTTTGTCCTTCTGTTGATAATTCCACTTTCCAGTTGTCTATGGCTTTCGTGGTGAAATTTAAGACTTTGTCGAATATTCTGAACATTTCAGATATTCTATTATCCAACTTTGTGTGACGTCACAGCTATCAAGATGGGGGCTGGAAGTGCAGGAGCACTAAGGAGATGTCGGTTGTATTTTTCCTCGCTGTCTCTTTTTGAATTCAGTGGGTAAAAATTCCTACTCCAAACCTTGGTTCAAGAATTGCTCAACGGCCGGAACCTAATCTTTCCTTTTGGGACGGGACTGGCTTTTCTATACTTCACCGAGGTGCAGAATTCTTTCGAATCTTCAACAAAATTCCCCTACATTCGATAAGCAGGAAGTGCTTGGTCATTTCCTGTTTTTTTGTTCCCTTTTCTGCGGGTAACTTCATGTTTACTTAGGGTCACGGAGTTGTTTCGCTAAATCATTAAAACTGGAATCAACATGACTGGACTATTATACAATACACCGATCCCATTGTGGTTCTTTTGTAAGGGAGGGGGGTCAAATAACGAAGAGATTCCATTTGAATGCGACTAGAACTCAATAAAGCCCACAGGAAAAAAAATTCTTTTAAACTAAAGCGTTTCTAATATATATATATATATATATATATATATATATATATATTGTTGTTGAAATACAAGAAAGTTAGAAATTGTATTCAATAATAAATTTATTTCGCCTTTTCAAGCTAATCAGATAAATTACACACACACACACACACACACACATACATATATATATATTTCTTAAACTAGAATCTATCTAAATGCCTAATGACGCTTTTTGTACTTAATCTATACTACGGCTATATTTTCTTTCTTTGTTTTGACCTCCTTGAGGATGTGCTGATCAACCTATAGTAGATCTTTTGTTTCTCTTGTTTCCTTGCGGCATCCTTTCTGTTCTACCGGAAATAATCCGCGGCATTCCAATGAGTATCCGAGTTCTTCTTTTATCAGTGCTGTTGGGATTTTCCACATCCACGTTATTGGTCTATACTCGCTGGGTAAACATCCTTTTTTCGGGTTCTTTTGGATCAGGGTAGTTTTCCCCTTTGTCAACCCTTCAGATATGCGTACTTCTAGTTACTAAGGCGGTCTACCGTAGATGGATGAAGATTTTAAAACTAGAATACATGTATGCCATCATGGACGGGTGTTTTCCAATTTTTTATTTTCTTCAATGTTGTTCTTAGTGGTCGTTTGGTTTGGTTTCTTTGTTTAATAGCATATCAACCTTTGTCGGTTATTTAATGCCAAAGCTATTCCCCTAGAAGAACAGTTGTGGCACTATATAACCCAAAGCTGGGAGGATAAGGGGGTTCATACCTTTCCCAAGGGTATTTGCCCGTAAGTGAACGTAATAGCGCGACTGGAGTGCGAACTCGCTTACTACGATTCCGCAGTCCAGCGCTTTAACCACTACACCACTTGTTCTTGGTAAGTCCCGGTGTATTTCCGCCTCAGATTATCCGCTAATAATTGTAATTACTTTTTCATATTGTTTATCCATTTAGTCTTTCTGTGATGTTCTTTTTGTTCCCGTATCTTACTCCAAACCTTTTTGCTTCCTTTGTGTACGGTCGTTGATTTGTCTATGTACATTCTCCACCGACTTGTTGATAGAGTTTTCTTTCATTATTTTGGAAAGTCCCGTTTTGTTCGCCATTACTTGACAATGTTTTTGTCTTTTTTGAGTCTCCCTTCTTTCGCCAATATTTTGGGATTTATTTAGGTTATGTTTTCATATTTGTCTGCTGTTGTCTTTCTTTTTCTTTTCATTCCATTATGTCCTAGTGTATTTTTCTTTCCTAAGTCCTTTTGCTTGTAGTCGTAGTTTCTTAATTTGTCTTTTTTCATTTTCAATCCATGTTTTGTGTTTCTGTTTGGGCTTCCTCAGAGGAATACCAATTTTATCGCTGTCTATTTTTTTCTCCTGCATGAATTAGATCGTTTAGTTCGGTGATGCTGTCCGTTGAAATATTCTGAAATAATTTATATACCTTATCGGTTTTTGATGTGATTCTTTTCCAGTTTCGATTCCTTTGGGATTGGAATGAAATCTTTTTTTAAATCAAGATTTTTTTTTCTGTCTTCTTGTGTTAACATTGGTATCGTAATATTCGGTTCTGTAGTGTTTTTGTCTTCTATATTTTGTGTTTTAACTCTTTAGTATATTCATCAAGACTCACCTTTCCACATATTTTTTGTAACTCAAAGTCAAAAAACCAGTCTTCCTTTAAAATTAGTCTCCTTTGGTCTGTGGAGATCACGGGAAGGACGAACAAGGAAAAGCCGGCAAGCAGTCGCGAATCGTCTGCTTTTGTTGTTTCCATGGGCAACGCATTTGGATGTGCGAATGAAACTCGCCGGTTTAATCTTCCCGTGCAAATGAAGCGTCCGAAAAAGTAAAAAAAAAAAAAAAACACAAAGCAGACGCCCCGTTTAAAAACCTTTTGCTCGATATGCCAACGATGGAAGCTTTTGTATATCCGACAAATTTAAATGACAGGCAAGTCTTAGGCTTACTGTATTAGATTTAATGGATTCGGAGCAGATTTCCATCCTCCTTTGCCGATTAGCTTTTTGTGTACGAGGATCATTAAATTGGTTTGCAGACTTTTTTCGTATAGGCCCTTTTATTGATAGTACACACATGAAACTCTAGTCCCCTTCGAAGTAATCTCCTCCTGCTGCAATGCACATGTTGTACCGTTCCAAAAACTTCTGGAAGGCCCCATGGAAGTCCTCTTGAGTGAGCGTGTTAATACCTTTCGTCACAGCCTCTTTCATCTTGTTAATTGTCTCATAACAGCCTCTGAGCTTAGGGAATAACCAAAAGTCACAGAAACGTATGGAATGCTTCAGACTGCTTTTCGACCGTCTTGCATGAATCGAGCATCAGTTTTTGAGTGATATAAGAGATTAAATGAAGCCAGGGAGTCTGTGGGAGATGATGAGAGGTGTGGAAGGAGTAAGGAAGTCAGAACACCAGAGTTGATTGGTCAAAGGGTTAGAGTTAGGGTTACTATGTTGAGGTTTTAAGGAAGTTCAGCAAGAAATTCGGTCGCAAGAGGCTAGCACTCTTCAAATCGGGTCAGTGGCATTTCCAGCAGGACAATGCACCAGTCCACAACTCAATCCTTGTCACAGACTATTTGACCAAGATGGGCATCGACACAGTTCCTCAGCCTCCCTATAGTGCAGACCTGGCTCGCTGTGACTTTTGGTTATTTCCTAAGCTCAAGGGAGGCTGTCGTTCTGCGACAATTGAGATGAAAGATGCTGCGATGAAGGTCATTGACACGCTCACACAAGAGGAGTACCATGGGGCCTTCCAGAAGTTGTCGGAACGGTACAATAAGTGCATTGCAGCCGGAGGAGATTACTTCGAAGGGGACCTGAGTTTCATGTGTGTACTATCAATAAAAGTGCCCATACGAAAAAAGTCTGGAAACTTATTTAATGATCCTCGTATTAACATTTTGATGCTTGTAGCGAATGCCATTAAAAAAAAGGCAAACAATTACAAATATAGATAGAAAAATACAAAGCCAAAAGATTTTCGAATACCAGTCTTACTTTCAAGTATCAAAACAAAGGCATATTTTGTATACTGTAATCGGAATTTGACGAAAAGAGAACTGACGAAACACTTTAAGACACCTATTAAGATATATATATATATATATATATATAGACGGAGGGGCCCCATTATTCATTATCATTATTTGTTGGATACTTGTAATATAATGGCCGAGGGATTTTGTTTTATATATCTTGCCTTTCGGTTTAGTTAGGCTGAGAACCTTTCGCTTAGCGCATGGGTTAGTTAGGTGCAAACATGAGCGCAGGTGTTCACGCGCGCGCGGAGCTGACATGTCATTCAGAGATGTCACAATAGAAACCCCAGATAGAAAATATGACCGCGGGATGTGAATGACGTCATGCACCGGAAGCGTGCGCGGAGGATCTGGGGGATTTGAAATAAAGTCAGAGGGTCGAGTTTTTGCCTCGAAAGAAGACGGTTGACTTTCGGAGCTCGCCGAGTTGAGACCAGTAGTTTTAACTCAAAGTTAATAAAAAAGTTTCGTACCTGAACTAAGAAGTCGTGTTTTTTTTTTGTGTTTCGGGATTCCTATGTTATCTATATATGAGTCATGAACATTCTATGTACATTTAACATATTCATGTATGGCTATGTAACATACTGACTTAAAGATCTCTTTGACATACTGCATAAATTGCATGGGTGTCATGACAGAAGTTGAAATTGTTGCTTAAAGTAAATAGGACGCAGATGCTCTGGTGGAAATGCCGCATAAATTGCATGGGTGGTATAACAGGAATCGCGCTTGTCTCCTAAACTAAAGCAGATGCTGGTTTTTCTCCAGTGAAAGTGTCGCGTAAATTACGTGTGTGCCATGCGAGAAAGAGGTGTGTCCACGTGAAATGCGTAGACAGCAGACTGGAGGTGTGACCACGAGAATGTGCAATGGCGTCCGGTTAATTATATTACTAGAAGAGACGAACGGAGAAGACAGAAGATCGGGTAAGGCAGGTACTAGACGTCACATCACTCTGGGCTCTTGACTTGAGCCAGACTGTCCAGGTTTGAGAGGCAGAGAAAAACCTGAGATATACGAGACTCACGAAAGTAGAGAAGCGAAAAAAAAAACCTAAAATGATTTGATCTCTTAAGATGGCTCAGTACAAGTCCCGGCCCCGCTGTGTATGTGTTCTGAGACCGAAACTTACCTGCATCATGGACACTTCCAGCACTATATTACTATGTGAGAAAACACTCTCAGGGAGCAGTATCGTAATACCGTAGTATTAGCAGGAGTACTAGTAGAACGCAGATGTGTACGACTACGAATATTGGACACCACCGGATAGTAAGCTCCGCTTAACATTACACTATCCCTTGTAACCTTTTGTTAATATATCTTTCTTACCGGTAATCCGTGTTCCGTGTTTTCCTTCCGTGATCCCAACCTTGGGTCCACATCAGTATGCAAATTCAGCCGTCTTCGAATCTCCTTCTCAGTGTACCCATCGGTATAATTTCGGGTAATAAAAAGAAAATAAAAGAAACAGATTATATTTTTTTTACATCAGTGGGACACTATGTGGGTGGTCCGCTAAGCAGACGATCCCTTTGTCTGTTTTGGCGCGAAACCAAACAAAGAGCTTGGAAACGAGATCTCCGACAAGACCGGAAGTGGGGGAGGAAAGGCAGGTCCGAGAGAAGCCAGGCCAGTGGGCAATGGAACGCCAGAGAAAGCAGTTGGCAAAAGGAACCCAGATAGAGCAGTTGTCGAAGAGAGACGCAGGGAGGCAGTCGAGAACGGACAGCAGAAGAGACTAGTCCAGATGAGTTAGCAGTCCTGAGTCGACAACGGTCAGCTGAAGGAAGCGGTGAGGGAAGACCAGCCAAGATGAGTTGGCATTCCTAGTAGCTTTGTAGAAATTTGGCGCAAAATACACGCCTGCGTGAGTCTACAGACGCACAGGGAATGCAGCGTTACAGAACTCCTCTTCTTGCACTTGGAGCTGACCTAAGCACATATTGTTTGTTTGTTCTTTTTCTCCCACTCCCTCGGTTGTATTTCTTGTGGCCGTAAAGAAATGTGTGATACCCCTGTCGGAACCACTAGACGAATCACGGGCCATGAATAGTATTGGTTTTAAGAAGTTGATGTATTCGGGGCGGGCGAAGGGAGTATTATCACATCAGTGTGGTTGTCTTTCTCTGCTATACAACGCATACTCCTCGCGGGTTTTTCATACCAGCCCTAGCTGATGGCCTTTCACTGGAGTTTGAGTGACAGCAAATCTCCTTAGGTCTTCAGGACCCTCCTCAGTATTCTGGCCAATCTTAATATTGCTGTAGCCTGGATGGTATCCACTCGTTTTCTGAATTCCAATTCGTCGAATTATTATGATTATTTTTCCCTTTTGAGAATTTTTCACACCAGCGTTTACTGATGGTTTCCTGTCGTTTTGCCAATTCTTTTGGGATTGCTCCAAGTACAATTGGTATCACCGTCATCGTCACCGTCATGTTTCATTGTTATTTTAATTCTCTAGCAAGGTCAAGATATGTATCTCTCTTTTCTCTTTCTTTTAATCTTCCTTTTTTTTACTCTTTAAGTGTTTTTCACACCAGCTTTCACATCGCTTAATTATCTTTGAATGAATGAATATACGGTTTGCATAGATCTATTTTATTGCTTCTATATCAATGTTTGCGGATGAAAATTCCAGTTGCAGTCGCGTATATGTTTCATGCATAAATGTATTTTGCCATTACATCGACACTCACACAGAGATCTTGTACACTCACAAAATTAATCCATTAGATGGAGACAAAACAAAACTGTTTTATTTCATTTAAGAATCTTTACCTTCTTCCTTAAAATATTTACACTCTGATTAATCTCTTTTTTGACAAAAAAGACTTTGCGACTTCAGCTTTTTTTCCAACAAACTTTTCACTCAATTTAAAGAAATAAAGATTTATTAATTAGAAGATCGGTGTTTTATTCAACCATTTTCACCTTTGTCCGATATACATATATATATATATATATATAGAAACACGTGTCTAGCCACGCTGAAGAGTTATAATACAAAGAAGCAGTCAGTCTGTGGATGATAAAAATTCGCTCCCTCCGGAGGGGGCTGAGCATTTTGACGAAAGAGTTAACGGTTGCCACTTGTGTAATGCAAAGCTCCAACGAATCGAGCGCTTCGGTATCCAATAGCGTAAAAATGTAAATAAACGAAAGTTGATATATATATATATATATATATGCGTTAAATTCCCCAGGTGACGTTGAGTCACAGGCTTGGCCTAAAGGTACGTCATCAGCCTGACGTGGGTTTCGATCCCGACTTGAAGCGTATCCCGTATCTAGCTACACTGAATAGTTGGGATACCACGAAACAGTCTGTCAATGGATGACAATATATATATATATATATAATAATAATGTAATATATATATATATATATATGTATATATATATTACATTATTATATATATACACACACACATATATATATATATATATATATATATATATATATATTACATGGTTGTGTCTGTGACCTTGGGTTTCATGCTTGACGTATTCGTCAGACAAACTCTACAATATATATAAATATATGTAGAAGTTACCAAGCCTGATATAGTAAAACAATATGGTGCTCACCATCGCAGCAGGATTCTAGCAAAAGATTATTTCTTTATGGTGCTTTTATTATATCAGAGGGGTAATTTCTATAATATATATATATATATATATTGTCATCCATAGACAAACTGTTTCGTTCTATCAGAACTCTTCAGTGTGGCTAGACACGTAGGACCGTCGAAGCCGGGCTCGAAACCCATCCAACTTTTCGATAGACTAAGTCTCAAACCGCTCGGCCAACAAGCGTACCACGTTTGGCCAAGGGAATGTTTAAGGTATTATGTAGTAACAGCAGCAGCCGTTTGTTTACATTTTTATACCCTATCGGCTACCAGAGTGCTCAATTCTTTCGAAGAGCTTTGCATTATGCGAGCGGCGGCCGAAAATTCCTTCACCAGAGTGCTCAACCCCCATGGGGGAGCGTATATATACGACTTGTTGATATGATAGTGCGTACAATACGCTGACTATTTTCCCTGCTGAGTAATAAGTCTCTTTAAAAAGTGTACGTCCTGGGTATGACACTAAACTGCATCTTTTCGAGAGCCTCCGTTCTGGATATTTGAGGAGTATGGAACTCTCCTTAATTGTCGTAACTCGCAGGTTCGTTATAAATATGCTTTATCGTTGAGCGCCGAGGATATTTTAAATATTATAAACTAAGTACACGAGGGAATATTGCAAAATAATAGTAAAGAACCAGAAGTTAAGTAATGTATTTTGAATAAAAAGCATATGTTTAAAATGAGGGTTCGAAACATTGTATATTAGACTTGCAGGAAAAATATCATCTTATTAGTTATATATATATCTTTTTCATCATGCAACGTGTGAAAGCACGTGCGATACCATGTCCTCATCAGCCGCCAACCAGGGGTGATAACACAGTTTCGGTAGCTCAAGGCGGTACTGCCACTCCTGGCGCTACCAAGCAGCTTTTGCCACCGGACAGGGTATTAAGAGAATTATATATATATATATATATATATATATATAATTCTTTTAATACGACTCAAATATATATATATATATATATATATATATATATATATATATATTGCAAGCCTCTTCATATATGAATTGAGGTCTCGGTAGCCGTTGAACGGATGTATGTAAACAATAGTAATTGTGATTCATAACCGTTTAAAATTTACTTCGAAGATAATGGCCCCCCGTGGCCGAATGGTTAGAAGCTTAGCGTGACATTTGAATCAACTGGGTTTCGATCCCAGCTACAGGAAGCTAATGTCTAGCCACACTGATGAGTTTTGATAGAACGAAACAGATCTGTCTGTGGATGACTATAGAGTTATATATATATTTGAGTCGTTATTTCTCAAGTGTTTTTTGATCAGTTATATGATATCAGTTATTTCTATTTAATACAAATAATTTGTCCTCAGTTATATGGTTTCAAACCAGCTCAATGGCCTCGTGGGTAGAGTATTCGCCAATGGTCCGGGAGACTGGGGTTCAATCTCAATTCGCGTCATACCAAAGACTTTAAAAATGGTACTTGATTCCTCCTTGCTTAACACTCAGCAATATAAGGTACGTATCGAGGGTAAAGTGGAGCAATCTTGGGAAAGGAGTAGCGCCCTCCCCTACCCCTCGATGTTGTAGCTATTGAAAACGGAGCCTTCGAGTCCCCCTCGTTCCAAGTATTCCTATCTAATACTAATAATTATATGGTTTCAACTAATTAATTCTATCAAATGATAATCCATTATTTACACACAGTTATATGGTTTTAAGCGAGTAATAATAATAATATACCTAAAGAAAGAATTATAATCCTACTTAATACAAATAATTTACAGTTATATCGTATGGAGTTTTTTTTATTGAAATCAAATAATGTTCAAACGGACCTTTTTGATCCATAGATAGGACCCTCACATATTCTTTACAACTATTCCTAGTCAGAGTGGACCTGGGAGTAATGGCAATGACAAATATTCCACACTCTTCATAGATATCCCAATTTGTCCCCCCTCCCCATTTTAGACATTGTCGTGCGACGAAGCCAAAGATTTATACCTTCCTCAAGAGTATTTACCCCTCTCCCTCCCCTCTCTCCTACCCCTCTCTCCCTCCCGTCTCCCTCTCTCTATATATAGAGAGAAGGAGAGAGAGAGAGAGAGAGAGAGAGAGAGAGAGAGAGAGAGAAAAGAAGAAAGAAAGAAAGAAGATGAAGAAGTTCTTATCAAAAGGAAGGTTTTCAAAATCGAGATGGCGTTCATTTGATTGTTACAATAACCAATAAATTCAATGCTTTCATTAATCCATTCTCGGAGATTATAGCCATTCAACGTTTGACGTATCTTCAACATTTGACGACTCGTTTATTTGGCTGCCAACCAATTTGAAATAATGCCTTCATCTCATGCCATCGTAATGCCGTTCCGATATATTCAAACGCTTTTTTACTTTTCTTTTCTTTTCTTTTCTTTTCTTTTCTTTCTTTCTTTTTTTTTTTTTATTTTATTTCTTTTTGCTGGCGAGAAGAAATGTTTAACTGGTTTAAGAGGATTTTAAAAGTGATGAAAGCAAATATATTGTTGTGTTCACTAGAGCTTTGCTACATTTAAAAGATGTTTTGTTTTTGTTTATACATTCTTGAAAATATTCTGTTCAAATGACTTGCTTGACGCCATTGACCATCTGATTACGGCGGGAAAGTTTTTTTTTATTCGTCTGTTTTTGCTTTGAGATGAAAAAAAAAAAAAAAGAAGTAAAAAGTAAAAGAGAAGCCCTTTAGTCATGTTGAATGTTGCACGGCTGCAGGTTGCAACGTGATGGGGGGTGGAAATTGAAAGGGTTTATGTTATAAAGTGTCAAACTATTATTTGACGTATGGAAAAAAAGTTGCTATGGTTTCTCTTTAGAAGAAGAAGAAGAAGAAGAAGAAGAAGAAGAAGAAGAAGAAGTCATCATAAGAAAGATTCTTAAAATCTAGATCGATAGATAGATTGATAGATAGACAGATAGATAGAAGCAGAGTAAAATAGATAGATAGATAGATATGAATAGACCGAGAAAGATAGATAGATAGATAGAGAGAGAGAGCAGCATAGATAGATAGATAGATAGATAGAAGCAGAGTAAGATAGATAGATAGATAGATAGATAGATATGAATCGACTGTGATAGATAGATAGATAGAAGCAGAGTAAGATAGATAGATAGATAGATAGATAGATATGAATCGACTGTGATAGATAGATAGATAGATAGATAGATAGATAGATAGAAGCAGAGTAAAATAGATAGATAGATAGATAGATATTTGTAGAGTAAAATAAGATATATATGCATTAGTGGTTGACCAAATGCGGTATAATTTGGAGAGTCCTCGATATCTGTGATAGAGCAATTATATGATATAATCGTAAATAAAAATATATCATATAGGTTTTATATCATACAGTCTAATATTAGTATAATAGTATAATATAGTATAATATAGTATAATATCAATAAATATATATGAGTTTTTTTTTTCTGCCTTGTAAAGACGGCATGTAACCAGTGGTCACAGTTAAGCGTCCATGCAATCAAATACATAAAACAAATATATATTTATTAATCATTTGATAGATAAATAGTAAACCCAGTCTTCGGTGCTTTGTAACGCAAAAAAAACATTGTTTTGATTTTAGCTTTCCTTACACTTGAATAATCAGGATTAAAACCCTCCTAAGTTTACGCAAATCTTGCGGGACTGCGGAAGTATGGATAACTTGATATGACTCTTAATGAAAAAGGTTCATTCGCAATATTAAAAGGCAGTGTGATATGATACACGACAAACATATATAAACCTATAAAAGACAAATGAAATGATGAAGACAGAGTTAAGAATCGAGATGAGATTTCAAGTTTCAGATACATATTTTCTTACCACCACAGACAACGACTAGTAAATATAGAGTAAAAACTAGGTAATAAAATAAACAAAGTCTAAAGGTAAATTGAAATAAGACTAAAACTAAGAAAGAAAAATGATCTATCTATCTATCTATCTATCTATCTATCTATCTATCTATCTATCTATCTATCTTTTCATTTCTCAATATCTATCTATCTATCTATCTATCTATCTCGGTCTATTCATTCATATCTATCTATCTATCTATCTATCTATCTATCTATCTCAATCAACACATCTATCTATCTATCTATCTATCTATCTATCTCAGTCTATTTAGATCTATCTATCTATCTATCTATCTATCTATCTATCTATCTATCTTTTCACTTTCTCAATATCTATCTATCTATCTATCTATCTATCTATCTATCTATCTATCTCGGTCTACTCATATCTATCTATCTATCTATCTATCTATCTATCTATCTATCTATCTATCTATCTATCTATCTATCTATCTATCTCAGTCTGTTCTTATCTATCTATCTATCTATCTATCTATCTATCTATCACGGTCTATTCATTCATATCTATCTATCTATCTATCTATCTATCTATCTCAATCAACACATCTATCTATCTATCTATCTATCTATCTATCTATCTATCTATCTATCTCAGTCTGTTCTTATCTATCTATCTATCTATCTATCTATCTTTTCACTTTCTCAATATCTATCTATCTATCTATCTATCTATCTATCTATCTATCTATCTAATGCAAACAATTTACATATGCTTATATGGTTTCACGTATCCTAATCTAATACAAATAATTTGCAAACAATTATATGGTTTCAAGTATTTCAAGCAATTCTTTACTTTCAAGTAACTAATTATAATAAGCATGTGGAAAGAATAATTACCAGGTCTGGTCGTCTGGTCAAAATTTGATGATCTGTTTATATCTTAAAATCTCAGAGCATTTTATGCATCTCATTCTCCAGGACAGATTCTGATTTTTGCATCTACCATTTCATTGTATGGTCAAATTTCAATTTCTTGCACAATTCCCAGTCGATCGCCTTTCCCACACAGTTGTGTCTAGTCTTATACTCTTTTTGAGCTAGTTTGCTATATTCGCTTATTATGGGACTAATGGTTATCTCTCAATTATCACATAACCTACACTTGCTATTCTGTTTCTTATCCTCTGTTTACGATTTTACATAATTGGTCTTTGTGGCGTTGATTTTGTGTTGCGATTAGAAGAGATTCAGTTTCTCTCTTAAAGTTTCCTTTTCGTAACCATGTCCAGATCTTGTGAAATTTCCTCGGTTTTTCTCTTGAAATATCCATACAGTTATTTTCTTCATATCTCTGTTTCTTAGTTATTGTTGATCTATTTGTCGTTATTATTATCATTATTGTTATTGTTGTTGAAATCATTTCAGACCGAATAAATGCTTGTAAAGAAATGAATCGAAGAAACTGGTTTTACGTTGAATAAAATGACACGCATTTCTTGTTTATGATAAATTATTTCCATGTACAATTGGAATTTTCTTTGCTTGTTCAACACAAAAAGAATCTGCCGAGGGCAATTGAAACAATTGAAACTAAAAACGTTGAGTCTTTTTTTTACCAATTTGAACCAACTATTTTCTTAAAATATTTTCTTTCTTTCTTTCTTACAATCTATCTACACTTACATACATCCATACATGCAGACACAGACTCAGACACAGACATATATATATATATATATATGCATGCATATATATTTGTGCGCACGCGGGTGTGTCTTTACTCCGAACAGGCCTTTGTGTCTGCGTGCACTAGTTTATATATATTGCAAACACACGTATGATATTATAATTCTATTGATTTTTGTCATTCGTTTGTATCCACGAGTTGTTTATAGAACAGATTTCCTAGATAAATTATCCTTCTATTACTAATCAATATTTATCCGAACATTATCGCAAATATAAGAGTAATTTTTCATCTTGTTCATCATATCACATCTCTATTTATTCTTATAATTTTCTTCATCCCCAGCCCAATTCTCAACCAGAGCTCATCTCTTATTTCACATATCAAATCGATCTTGACTTGTTTCTTTTTATTGACCAATTCAATTAATTTCCAATCCTTCTCTCATCTTTGATGGGCCACCCAACACCCTACTCTTGTTCTTAAATTATTTCATTTACCCTCATTTCTGTTTCCGTTACCGCCCACTTAGATAATTTTTGCATGAATGTTCAATTTTAAAAATCTTCCTTCAAGTTTCCATTGTTTCCTTGTGTGTGTGTGTGTGTGTGTGTGTGTGTGTTTCGTTTATTTCTCTTTCTTCTCTTCTTCCTCTAACATCTTTTGCTACTTTCAAAATTAGCGTCCGGCTCTCCCTCCCTCTCTAACCTATACTTTAGTAAACATTAGCATTGCCTTCATCTCCTCTTCCCTCTCTCTCTTTCTCTCTCTCTCTCGTTCTTTCTTTCTCTCTCTTTCTTCTTTCTCCGAAGTGCATGCTCCAAGGATTAAAGTAAAATAACACACTAAAAAATGGCCGACCGAAAAAATGGACAGAAAAGTCGAAAATTCTCATCGATTTGCCGCCGCACTTCCCGCTGCCAGAAACAGCAGCAGCAGCAGCAGCAACAGCAGCAGCGATCGACTCCAAAGATCAAGGAAGGAGATAAAGCATCAATGATTTAGAGAAAACATTTTTTAAAGTCAAAATAAATGTTGTTTGAAAGGATAAAAAAGACAAGTATTGTATTGATCAATGCGAAACAGCCGAGAACAAAGCAAAAAAAAAAAAAAAAATGAAGAGGAAAAAATAGCATTTGATATTATTGTTACATGAGTGAAGATACATAATATATATATATACATATATATATACATATATATATACTCTTGAGCACCGTGTGTAATAATTATACAATTATGTGTATGTATCAGATGGACATCTTAAGCAATGTTTATGCCCTTATTTGTTGCCATTATTTCCAAAATATAGACATACATTTCTGCACAAAAATAAAGTTAACACGTTTTATAAAACATAGACATGTATATAAATTAAAAGTACGTCAATATTTGTCTATATATAGAAAAGAAACCGTCAATGTAATCCGAGAATCATGTCTGTATGCTAGTAGTTCCTAACTCAATGATTGTAACCCAAATTAAGGTCGCTGGATGGTTTTAAAAGGTAACGATATAAAAAAAAATAAGCAAGCAAACAAACCAACAACAACAACGAAAAAAAGAAAAAAAAAAAACAAAACTCCAAAAATCCCAAAGAGACCTTTCCGAAAAGATCAAACAAATGCAAAAAAAAAAACAAAAAAAAAGAAACACACACACACACACACACACACACACACACACACACACACACACACACACACACAAAAGACAAACGTAAACAAAAGATATTCGAGGATCGTTAAATAAGTTTCCAGACATTTTTCGTATGGGGACTTTTATTGATAGTACAAACATGAAACTCTAGTCCCCTTCGAAGTAATGCACTTGTTGTACCGTTCCAACAACTTCTGGAAGGCTCGAAGTCCTCTTGTGTGAGCGTGTCAATGACCTTCGTCACAGCCTCTTTCATCGCCTCAATTCTCTCATAACGACAGCTTCTGAGCGTAGGGAATAACCAAAAGTCACAGAGAGCCAGGTCTGGACTATAGGGAGGGGGGACGAACTGTCTTGATGCCCATCTTCGTCAAATAGTCTGTGACAAGGACTGGTGCATTGTCCTGGTGGAAATGCCACTGATTCGATTTGAAGAGTGCTGGCCGCCTCTTCCGACCGAATCTCTTCCTGAACTCCCTTAAAACCTCAACATAGTAACCCTAACCCTAACCCTTTGGCCAATCAACTCTGGTGTATTGACTTCCTTACTCCTCCCACACCTCTCATTATCCATCATGGACTCCCTGGCTTCCTTGAATCTCTTATGCCACTCAAAAACTCATGCTCGATTCATGCAACATGGTCGAAAAGCAGTCTGAAGCATTCCATACGTTTCTATGGCGGCATTTTTCCAAGTTTAAAACACAATTATATTGCATATCGTTCTTCTAAAGTGTGCTCACGTCCAGATTGCATTTTTGAAACTCACCAGCTGTGACAATCAGGCTAGGTGTATTCCAATTGCTCCTGTAGCTGTTCATTTGAACCTAAAACCATAAAAATTGGTCAGTCATCTCAGAAGATGAATAGCAGTATCATACTGAATTTTCAACAATTTTCTATGACAAATTTAAATGCCTGTACAAAAAAAGTATGGAAACTTATTGAATGTATCATGTAGATTTAATTTCATTTTTCAGAGATATGCTTCCGTTCATATACCAAAAAAAAAAAAAAAAAAAGGAAAAGAAAAGAAAAAGAATAAAAGATTGTGGCGGTAGGGTCATACCTAAAAATAAAATCTTCTTTAAAATTATGATCCATATAGACCCCTGGGGGTAAATAAAAGTTTAGGGTTCCACAGGGAAGATTCACTATTTACTTGAGTCACTATGAACAAAAATTCCTGTATATCACTGTCTATTGCCATAAATTGTTGTATTTGTTTTAGTTTGGTCGTAATTTTGAGAAACTGAAAGGAGAGGGACGACTAATAAATTCCCACGTGTTTTCGATCGTGACAATTTTTAGTCCAGGTTAAAAACGGGATTAGGATAAACCGAAGGCAAACTTTTTTGAATATATCTATAACTGTATTTCTTGATATTCTAGAGAATTCTACAATGTGAGTTGAATTTTTGGCTCCATGATTAGTTAAGGCCTCACGTGTTTGGATGAGATTATCAGCTCTCTTGAATGTCAATGTGTGTGTTTCTGTTGGTTGTTCGTAAATTCCGTTTTTATAAAACTTTTGAGCAATCCCAGCTTCAGCCATTTCAATTTCAAAACAAGGTTATTATCAATGCAATGTTCCATATGCAAAACAAAAGTTAGAGGGTTAAGTTCATTGTTTAATGACATATCAACCTTCGTAGGTTATATAATGCCAAACCCATTCAACTAGAACAGTAGTGGTACTTTTTGACCCATTGCTGGGAGGATAGGAGGGTTCATACCTTTCCCAACGGTATTTGTCCGAAAGTGAATGTAATAGCGCGACTGGAGTACGAACTCGCTTACTACGATTCCGTAGTCCATCGGTTTAACTATTACACCACGAGGACACACGATTGTTATAACTTCAGTCTAGTTATATTGTGCAGACCTATACCCAAACGAATACATTTGTCATTTGTCAAACAAGGAATTAAATTGGAACCCAACAAATATATTTGTCTCTTGATAGAATCGGTGCACAAGCAATTTTTAGATTTTGATAAAAAAATTAAGAAAATCATTCAGTGCTGTGGGATAGTCTTTTTTTAAAAAAATCTTTTAAAGAATCTATAGTTTGAGGTCAAGCCGTGTTGTCAAATTTTGACGCATGTTCAAGGATACCATCTCGAATACATTCTGCTGCTTAACTATTTGGTGCATTAAAGTAAGTACAATACAGTCCTTATCAGGTCAGTTGTCTTTAACCATTACTACAACTGCCACTTCTGGGCAAAACAACAACCTCCCGGACCGACACCGACGATAAGGATGGCCAATGAGCAGCTCACCCAGCCAATACTACTATTTCTGGTGTTTTACCATTAAGTTTCGTAAACATTAACAAATCGATAAATTCTTTGATTAACTTTTTCTTTGGTTTATTTGGATAGATCTTTTTCATGATCGTGTCCAAAACCAGTTTTTCACCTTGTAAAAATACCCATATTTAGTAAACGCAGTGGCTTCACCCGTTTACTTTTCTCGTTCCTCCTCGTAAAAAAATAAGGTCTAAAAACATTTTGTTTTTGGGTACGCTTTTAAAAAGGACAATTTAAATGCGAAGGCGAAAACATTCCTTCTGTCTGCAACGCACCAGTGATATCAACAATTTTAATGAAAAAGTAATTGATTATTTTGCCACGTCTAAGACCTGATAAATTAAGTTTATATCTTATCTTGTTATAATGGTGATTGTCTGTCTATCTGTCTCTTACTGAAACTACGTCACCACCGAAGTCATAATTCTCTTTTGTTAATTATATTCTTCATAATTTTACTTTTATTTAAATCTCAGTAATGAAAATTGTTATTTTATTAATTCTGTTGGCCTTATCTCCATTCTAATTACATGGATTTTTATCATTAAGGGTTTTCGGACAATTGCCTTCATCTTTATTGTTATTTCCACAACGTTTCGGTTGATATGTCCTCCGGCCTTCTTCAGGTATTTGTCGAACTCGGGAACTATCACAGAACTTCGAACTACGTCCTTTATTGAATCCACGGGGGTCGTCTGTTCTGATTCCGTTAGCCATAACCGGGTACAAGTGTTAAGTATTCCTGTATTGTTACTCGCCTGCAGTCAGGATTGAACCTGCAACCTCCAGATGATTGTCTCTTTAGAAGCTTAGTTGTAGGCGTTGGATTCAATAAAGGACGTAGTTCGAAATGAAGGTTCCTGAATTCGACAAACACTTGAAGAAGGCCGGAGGACATATCGGTCAAAACGTTGTGGAAATAGCAATAAAGATGAAGACAATAGTCCAATAACCCTTAATGATAAAAATCATCAAGCTTTGTCTCAGGAATTTAGACAACTAATTACTTGGAATTGTATTTATAGGCACAACCAAATAGCGATTTATAGTGTGTACGGGAATTTGCATATTGATATTTAAAATTTGATTTTAATAGATATTTGCTTGGTATTATGATCTAAAATTATTTGGTTCTATTTTAATAAATGTACGTAAAAATCTTGTAGATAAATCTTAAAAGAAATGACTGTAATTTTATACTTAACTGTCTAATTCAATTAAATTAATAGATTAGGAAAAAATAACAATGAAAGTCAGAAGTGAAGTGAAGAGCGTTCAAAATAATTTTAACAAAATAATCTAATTTTAGATAATATTAAATGCTGCTTATTATCTTATTGATTCTTTGTGTAATATTGTTATTCAATATATATATATATATATATATATATATATATATATATATATATATATATATATATATTCACACGCAAAATAGAATAAGAAAAGAAACTGATATATAAAAATAAATTAATAAATCTATCAATGAAACAATTATACTTATATTACAACGACGCTGAAGTTTAAATTATTTTCCTTTTAAAGGAGCAGTTGTTTACTTTGATTAATAAAATTGATATTCCCCCCCCACACACACACACACATACACCCCCACACACACTAAACACCCCCCCACACACACACAAGACATAGAAAATGGAATAAGTACATTTTAAGTAATTTTTTAAAAGTTCTATCACGCAGCAGTTTTTTTTAAATATTAAAAAAATTAATTAATCCAAATTTATTCTATTTATTCTTTCGAACATTCATTTAGATATATCAATCTAAGTATTATCTTGATTATTTAAAAGTATCAATTACTAAGACATTTTTTTAGTATTTTGAAAAAAATTTACGAGGCAAGTTTTTTTTTCTCCAGATATTAAAAGTTGACAATAATTTTGGAGAAAGTCCTCCATGATTGAAATTGCAAATAAATCTTTCCGAAAACGACTAGCAAAAAAGTTTTCTTGGAGTTGGTAAAAAAAAAAAAGACTATTATTTTTTGGCATAATGACATTTTTTTCGAATAAAATTGTAAGTTTAAATTCATTTTTTAAATTTTGATTTTCTTTTAAAAAGTCTATCTTATTTTGTAATGGACTTTGTGTAAATCTGCTTTTTAGATTTTCTCTTTACGGAACTCAATTTGTATTTGTTTTTTTGTTTTTTTTACAGGAACATGAAAATGAAGATTTTTAATTTACTTTGGACGCAGATAAACAGTTAACACTAAAGACATCATTGTTTGGAGTGGTGGGATAGTTTCCAGGATTTGAAACTTTTTCTGTGTTTTTTTAAAAATCTTTCATTTTTGAATTTAAAACCTGCTTTTATTTTAACGTAAATTCCCTTGACGGAGTTTTAAGACTAATAACTTATATAGTTTCATAAGTATTTCTAATAAAAAAAAATAATTTCATTAAAACGTAAGTACTTGCACATATTTTTACTAATAAAATAATTTCATCAATCAATAAGTAATCATATCAAATATCTATTATTTAACCATTTGTCTAAATTTCCCGTGTTCGACATAAAACAACTGAAGAAAGCTGGAGAACATATCGGCCGAAACGTTGGGAATATTACTATAAAGAGGAAGACAATAGTTCGAATGGACAAAATGATAAAAATTGAGACATTGTTTTATTCATCTTATTTTCTATACCTTTAACTATTTTGCCAAACTGCAGCCTCCCCAATTTCAGTTGTTTAGAGTGATCAATAGTTGTACCTGTTAGAGTCCAATCTATGCGTTTAATAATAATAATGTTTGAAAATTATTTGTATTAAACTGGTATAGTTGATTCCATATCATATTTAACCAACCCCTCCGCTCAGACAGGATATGACACAAGGTCAATTTTTAAGCGGAGTTTAACAGGTTTGAATTCAGAATTTTCCTTCTCCTAGACTAGTTGCCTCACCAAGGTTGAAGAACCCAGTCTGCCCTACTATTTATCCATAACTGGAGGGAGACTAATTGGATTCATACCTTTCCCTTTGCTATGTGAAATGCAATCAGCCTCGTCCAGGATTTGAACACGTGTCGCCGTGTCCACTTCCTACGACGATAACCATCACACCACGGGCACCTCCAATATAGTTGATTCCATATAAGTGTCAATTATTTGAATTAAAAATAGTTACTTGAAACTATAATTGTTTACTAAGGATTATTATTATTAGTATTAGTAGTAGTAGTATGAAACCACAGAATTGTTCACAAATTATTATTACTAAATAGAAGTAATTACTCGAAACCATATAATTGTTTATAAGTTATTTGTATTAGATAGGAATACTTGAAACCATACAAATTATTTGTATGAGATAGGAATACTTGAAACCATACAATTATTTGAATTAGATAGGAATACTTGAAACCATACAATTATTTGTATTAGATTGGAATACTTGAAACCATACAAATTATTTGTATTAGATAGGAATACTTGAAACCACACAAATTATTTGTATGAGATTGGAATATTTGACATGTAATTGGGTGCGAAAAAAAAAAACAAGATAAAAAATTTAAATGTAGATGTACTATGTGCGCAATTCCCTAAACTCTACGTATAAAATAACCCTAGGCGTGTTGATGTGCCATTAAATTCAATCGCTCAACTTGTCTAACATGATTTTAATCTCTTATTTGCCTACTTCTACTAAATTGCTATACATATATACCAAATACATTCTTACTCGACATCTAACATGGATGACTTCAAAACGATCTCTATATATGAAAACTTGTCTTTGCTTATTTCTTAAAAAAACAGGATGATTTATCTCGTTTCTATTAGAAATCCAACATCTTCAAATATATTTTCACTTGCCAGACACTTTTAGATTATGAATGCTCTGTGCACGTTTGTATCTTTTCGTTGTATACTTTTCATTTGCTCCTGTCATCTCAACAAGCATCCATCGCTATGTGAACTATTCTGATATCCAAGTCCTGATGATGGTTACTGAAACCGAAACGTTTAACGTCGACTTTACATCATAATAAAATCCCCTATTTGGATTATGTTTTTCTGCTTTCTTCATATATATATATATATATATATATATATGTATGTGTGTATGTGTATATTAGTACTTCTATCTGTTTTGTCTGTTTCAGGTGATTCTCTAATGGTTATTTCTTTTATTATTTTAAAGTATATTTCATAATATTTTTCATTATCAATTTTAACATTTTTGATCAAGCGTTCACAACCCACGGCTCGCGGCCACATGCGGCCCTCAAAGCCCATCCATGCAGCCCTTCATCAAGCTTTCAAAATTTTCTCTTCCTCTTTTCATGTTGACTGTGAAGAAGAAGTACCATAAAAACTGCAAATGAAATTCATTGATCTTCAATGTTGAGAAGCTTTGAAGTCCAAATTTCTTGCTTGGCACATCCTCGACTTCTATTAGTACTTAGTCCTTCTATCTGGATGATTCTCCGACTTTATTACTCCTACCCAGCAAATAATGTGCATATTTCGCACAACATATCACTGTGAAGGGTTGTTATCGAAAGTGAAGCATGCTAAGAGTATGTCGTATTCGCAAATGTCAAATCATCTCTTGTCTATTAACCCCTTCATCTAACTCTGATATTATATCTTTTTTATTTGGTTGTTTGAGTTTTATGACATATCAACTGTTGTATTTTATTTAACGCCAAATCCATTTTTATACAAATAATCAGTTCTATTTCAAACAATTCAGGTTAGCATGAGTACACAGTTTAATTGTCAAAAAGATTTATATTTCAAGCTATTCAGTTTAGTCAAACAGTTCTAATTAAATCAATTCAGTTTAGTATAAGTATAGATTTTGTTTACACACAGTTAAATGTCAAAGCAGTTCTACATCAAACAATTCAGTTTAGAGTAAGTATATTTTCAATGTCAAAAGCAGTTCCATTTCAAACTATTCTGTTCAGCATAAGTACGCAGTTTAAATGTCAAAACAGTTCTATTTCAAGTAGTTCAGTTTAGCATAAGTACGCATTTTAGTTCTATTTGACCCATAGATAGGACGCTATCAGGTGCTGTCACACCGGGCCAGAGTGGATCTGGGAGCGATGGCAATGAAGGGGTGCTCCACAAAATTGCTGTATCACTGGAACCTCACTATCAGATTGTTTACTATCATAACCAGGACACTCGTTGGGGGTAACCTCCCCCACTGCAGAGGTGCAGTTATGTATTCTACAGCCCCAGCCGACTGAGCAACACATCTTTTTGAGATCGCAAACTACATAAAGGTTTCATAAATAAATTAAAATTTTTTAATTGTCAATTTAGTTGGATTTTTCTGTCTTTTTAACTATCGTGTCTCTGGACCCTCTTGAGTTATGCTTTGTGGTCCTAAAGGTTAAAAGTTGGGGGTCTCTTTTTTATTATAGCGTTACCGAGCTCACAACAGTCGTTATCATACGACACACTGGAAGCACCACGTTCTCGCACCACCATTATTGTGAGATTTCTGATCTATTTTTTAAAAAAATTGATTTTCAATCGTGTCTTTTGATACTATTTACCAACCCCTCCCCTCGGGCAGGATATGACACGAGGTCAATTTTTAAGCGGAGTTTAACAGGTTTGAATTCAAAGTTTTCCTTCTCCTAGACTAGTTGCCTCAACAAGGCTGAAGAACCTAGTCTGTCCTACTATTTACCCATAGCTGGAGGGAGAATAATTGGATTCATACCTTCCCCAAGGGTATTAGTGCTATGTGAAATGCAATCATTCTCGTCCAGGATTTGAACTCGTGTCGCCGTGTCCATTTCCTACGACGATAACGACTACACCACGGGCACCTCCAATCGTGTCTTTTGATCACGGTCCTAAGTGAGGGCCGTCGTAAGTCGCATAAGTCGTATATCACCTCAGTCGAAGCAAATAATTTTTGAAAAAATTGTTTTTTAACGATCATATCGTTCTATAACGGTTATTTTTTTGTTGACGTTTCTTTATGAAATTATTGATGAGACGCGCTAAATCTCAGAAGTTAAGCAGTAATGACCCTGTTCAGTAATAAGATGGTGTAGTTTCTTTGTTTGGTGGCATATCAACCTTCGTGGGTTATTTAATGCCAAAGTTATCTTCGTAGGAGAACAGTTGTGATACTTGTTAATCCATAGCTGGGGAATAAGGGGATTTATGCCTCTAGACGGCAATTACACAAGAATGCTGCGAGCAATATTGAACAAGTCCTGGAGGCAACACCCCTCAAAACACTAACTATACGGCCACCTACCTCTCATCATGGAAACTATACAAGTTAGACGAACCAGACATGCAGGACACTGCTGGAGAAGCAGGGACGAGCTCATAAGTGATGTACTCTTATGGACCCCCACATATGGCCGATCAAAAGCAGGACGACCAGCTCGAACATACATACAGCAGCTATGTGAGGATACGGGATGTAGCCCTGAAGACCGACCAGAAGCTATGAATGATAGGGAGAAGTGGCGAGAGAGGATCAGGGATATCCGAAAGTGAACGTAATACCGCGACTGAAGTTCGAACTCACTTACTTCGAAATTGCAGTCCAACACTTTAGCCATTACGCTACGGTGACCCACCCACTACTTAGAAGGACGATAAATCAAGAACAGCAGGTACCGTAAGCAACCTGATTGATTTTAACGGTATGTCAACCCACCAAGGGTTATTTTCTGCATAACAGTTACGGAATTGCATTCATCATAGATTTATATTTAGATTTCTTGAGAGGTTTTTACACACACTTTAATGATATCAAGTACTCGTACCAAATACAAATAATTTGCACTCATTCATATGGTTTCAAGTATTCCGGTCTAATACAAATAATTTGCACACATTTGTATGGTTTCAAAGTTTAGTTTAGTTTGGTTTTATGGCATATCAATCATTCTAGGTTATTTATTGCCATGGGGGTTGAGCACTCTGGCGAAGGAATTTTCGGCTGCCGCTCCCATAATGCAAAGCTCTTCAAACGAATTGAGCAAACTGGTATCCGGTAAGGTATAAAATGTAAACAAACGAGCGCTGCTGCTGCTGTTGCTACATAATACCTTATAATTCCTTAGCCAACGTGGTATGCTTGTTGCCCGAGCGGTCTGATACTTAGTTTAACGTAAAGTTGGGCAGGTTTCGATCCCAGCATCAAGCGTCCTTCGTGTCTAGCCACACTGAAGAGTTGTGATACAACTAAATAGTCTGTCTGTGGATGACAATATATGTATATTATTTGTGAACACATTTTGTAGATATACACAGTTAAATGATTAAACAGTTCAATTTCTAACTATTCAATTTATCATAAGTCAAGTAAGTTAAGCGGTTTCAATTATTCCTATGTATAACTAACAATTCAATTAAACATCAGTCATTTGTTTAAGTGATCAAACAGTTCTATTTCAAACAATTCACTTTGGCATAAGTTAAAGTTAAATGGTTCTCAGTATTGTTATGTATAACTAACAATTCGATTAAACAACTCTCATTTGTTTGCACTCAATTTAAATGTCAAAAAGTTCTATTTGACCCTTCGATTGGACCCTATCAAGTGCTAAGACTCCGGGCTAGAGTGGGCCTGGGAGTGATGGCAATAAAGGGGTACATTCCTCAAAGCTCTAGCATTACTGGAGCTTTACCATCAGATTGTTTAATGTCATATCCAGAACACTCGTTGGGGGTGGGGGTCTTACCCCTGTGTAGAGATTCAGTCGGCGTATTCTACAGCCTAAGCCGACTGGGCTATTTATAGTTTCAAGTATTCTCATCTATCACAAAGAATTTATGCTCAGTTATACGGTTTCAAGTAGATGATAATAATCCTTAGAAAACAATTATAGCTTTAAATAATTATTCTTAATTCAAATTATTTAGTAAGCATCAAACACTCCAATCAAATACGAATGATTTTTAATCAGCACAATTTGAGATCACATGGGAAACTAACTGTTACAACCTTTTCGAATCAGAGTGGGACTGGGAGTAATGGCAATGAAGGCGTACTCTCTAATCTCCAGATCTTCCGAACTGGAGCTTCACCATCAAACGCAGTTTAGTTTCATATTCACGACACCCCTTTTTTGGGTGGGGTCTTACTCCTCTGTAGGTTGGAGGGGGAGCAGATGTAGTCAGCGTATTCTAAGCCCCATAGAATGGACGTACGAAACGAGGTGTCATTGTGTTCGACGAAGCGAAGCTCAGCAAATTCTATATGACGTTGTTTTTTGTAAGTATTTTCCTCAATCGGAAATTAACTTTTTCTGTTAAATTATTTTCTGTTGAATTTTATGCTGAGAGGTAAAGGATTCAGTTGAACGTTTTATTGTTGACCTGCATGAAATATCCGATAGAATCGAAGAGAAGCAAGAAGTGAAAACCAATTTTTTTTTAAGTGTTTATATATATATATATATGTGTGTGTGTGTGTGTGTGTGTGTGTGTGCATGTGTGTGTGTGTGTGTGTGATATCAATGAAAGAAAACTCAACGGGCAGTTACGATACCATTATGAATTTATGTTGACAAGTCGAAAATTCGACTTACCTCTGTTTGATTAAACTGAATGGCTTGAAATAGAAATGTTTTTGACAATTAAACTGTACTTACATTTATACTGCGTACTAATGCTAAACTGAATTGTTTGAAATGGAACTGTTTTTGACATTGAAAATGTATTTACATTAAACTGATTTGTTTAATATAGAACTGTTTTGACATTTAATTGCGTGCTAACAAAACCTGTACTTATACTAAACTGAATCATCTGAATTAGAACTGTTTGACTAGCTTTAAATAGAAATATTTTGACACTTAAACTGTGTGCTCATGCTAAACAGAATTGTTGGAATAAGAACTGACTGTTTACATAAAAATGGATTTGGCGTTAAATAACCTTTAAAGGTTGATATGCCATAAAATCCAACCAACCAACCAACCAACCAACTAAATCGACTTACCTCATCAGATGGCTTCTTACAGAACTCAAAACCATAGCAATTTAATGAAAAATATAATCAAATAAAAAATAAAACCACCTAATTCAACCTATGGCAGCAGATCAGACTTCCAAGTGAAACAGGTTAAACTTAGTCGCCTTTCTTATACCTTACATTTAATCTCGGTGTCATATTTCAATTTGTATCATATCTTTTAAAAAATTTCCACATGTTTTCTAATTTGTTTACTAACTTCCTATCCTATTTGACCTTTTACTCTTAAAGAATTATTTTATCTGTCCATTAGTTTGGATTTTATTTCATGAATTACTCTGTTTCTGGTTCTAGACTATTCTCTTCTAAGATATTACTTAGGGTGTTGTATATATATATATATATATAAATGAATTGGTCCGCTGAGAGATTTGTATTTTTCAAAGAATTATTTATTTCGTTCATACATACGTGTATGTTTCCAGTTGTTGCTTTCGTCAGAGAACATATGCGGCAAAAGGCTATATGAATAGGGCACCCAATGAGACTGGAACTTGCTTGTGTAGCTTTGTTTGTCGACGAGTGAGTTCTAATCTCATTCGGTGCTCCATTCTCCGACGAAAGCAACAACTGGAAACATACACGTATGTAAGAACGAAATAAATAATTCTTTAAAAAATAGTAATCTCTTAGCGGGCTTATTCCTTTTGTAATTTTTACTTTTTCCTCTCTTTAGACATACAAGGAAGAAAATTTTTACGCATACAAATATATATATATATATATATATATATATATATATATACAACCCTTCTGTGGGAGCAGGATGTGACACAAGGTTAATTCTAAAGTAGAGTTTAACAAGTTTGAATTCACTGTTTTCTTTCTCTCAGACTGGTTGCCATACCAAGGTTTAATAGCTCAGTCTGCCTTATTATTTACCCCTAAGTGGAGGGAGAATTGTCGGATTCACATTTTTTTCCCAAGAATATTAGCGCTGAGTAAAATACAACCAGCATCGTCCAAGATTTGAACACTGGTCAACCCATCGAGTCCATTTACTACGCCGGTAACACCATGAGCGCCTCCTTAATATATATATATATATATATATATATATATATATATATATATATATATATATATATATTGTTGTGTACGAGCTTCATTCGATAAGGATTTTGAAATCAAAAATTATGAAAGATATTAGGGAACGTTACAAATGACTATGGGGTTGTCATAGTAACGTAATCAGGAACGCCAATTGTTATGAAACATTAAATGATGGGAAGCCAACAATGGTTATAAGCACAAAAGACTCAAATTCCAAAGATTTATGCTTTCCCCTTTTTAAAGTTTCAGAGTGATCGTACGTTGCCATGACAACTTCGAACTGTTGCAACGATCCCAGATATTTGACCTATATCTACAAATATAATGTTTTACTTTTATGATGACACAGTGACCAACATTAGAGTTTATTTTACTGTTCAATCGCGACTACTTATCTTTCGTTTACGTCTATTTCCAAATTCGGAAAACTTTTGTAATTTCTTGATATTCTAAGGATGGATATAGCTTGAAATAAGAAGCTTGGGATAGAGGAAATTAGGTGTTTCCAAAAAGAATAAACAGACAGTGAGAAAGTGAAAGAGATGAGAGAGAGAGAGAGAGAGAGAGAGGGAGAGAGAGAGGGAGAGATGAGAGAGAGAGAGAGAATAGATGCAGAAGCCGGATTATCCCAAATCCGGACGCACATGTTTGTGAACGAGTACATACAAGAATGTTTCAATGAGTTTCAAAATTTGGTGGGAAGAAAACTGATCCACTTAATTTTCGGAAATTCACTTAAGTCATTTCCTTGTGGCCTATATCAGACAATTCTGTTTATTTTGCATCTGGTGCATTCAAAGTTCTTCTCCATGAAAACAAGTGTTTATCAAGAAAAGTTTCGTTCAAATCATGTTGTGAATAATAATAATAATAATAATAATAATAATAATAATAATAAAGAAAATTTGCAAAATTGTCGACTGTCCCAGCTGACCACAGAATAAATCTAAAAGAATGTGAAAAGAGAGATAAGTACCTCGACCTTGCTAGAGAATTGAAAAAACTATGGAGCATGAAGGTGACAATTATATCAATTGTGATTGGTGCTTTTGGCACGGTAACTAAAGGATTATTAAAGGGCCTAGAAGATTTGGAAGTTGGCGAACGAGTGGAGACCATCCAAACAACAGCATTATTGAAAACGGCCAGACTACTGAGAAGAGTCCTGGAGACTTGAGGAGCTGTCACTCAAACTCCAGTGAAATACCTTCAGCTAACGCTGATGTGAAAAACTCTAATGAGTAAATAATAATTAACTATTTATTTTGCGCTACAGCAAGTAGGCAGTGATTCCATTGGTCCTACGAAGACCATCTTTTGATATATATATATATATATATATATATATATATATATATATATATATATATCAAAACTTTGTTTTTTTACAGGCCCATCTCAAATTAAAACTATCTAAAGAGGCCCTAAACTCACTCGCATCTCATATTAAGTTGCTAACAAATTCAATGTGACGTTCTTCGACTGTTTGAAAATTTCCGGCCTAAACTTTATACAAACACACTCTTTAAAAAAGAAACCAAACTAATTTTACTTTCGTTTTTACAGAACTTTACTCCAAAGATTTTTTTAAATGCATCCATTTTAAGACTATCCATGACATAAGTATATTAATAAGATAATTGTATATTAGATGCATTGAAAAAATATATTTTGTTTGACACATTTTTATTTCATTGGATATTCATGTACATATTTAAGGACAATCTATGACTGCTTCCTATACAGTGATATATATATATATATATATATATATATATATATATATATATATATATATATATATATATATATATATATACAGTTATATATATATATATATACAGTGATGCCTTGAGATACGAAATTAATTCATCCCGGAGGATATTTCGCATCTTGGAATTTTTGTATTATGCAACAAGATTTAAATAGCGTAATTTGCTCCAGCCCTCAAAATCAATTGTATAAAGTGTGAATATTATACCCACCCGAAGGAATATGTTTGTTATTTGACAACATCGTCATTTAAATAAATGTTTAAAAAAACAATGAGAAAATAATAAAATCAATGAAAAATAATAATAAATGTTGTTACGAATAATGACACTTTACATTTCTTGTCGAGCACTTTCGATTTTCGTTTTCGCATCTTGAATATTTTTTCGTTAAATGGGATGGAAATTTCTTCGTTTCGCATTCTGAATTAATCGTATATTGGGGTTTTCGTAAGTCGAGGTTCACTATATATATATATATATATATATATATATATATATATGGACAGATGGTGTGATGGATAAATTATAACAATTTTAGATTGTCAATTTCATGCATATCCTTTATTTTTCTTGTTTTGTCTACTGAGCAGAAAATCAGAGACAGTTGCGCAATGTCTGTGATTAAAAACAATACCATAACATAATTCTCTCCTGCAGAAATTTGGAAACGGTATGCTGTACTGCTTGGTATTCATTCCAAGTGTTCAAATACGAAGATTTTCGAGTATTTTGGTGTCAATCTGAGAACGGATTTCTATTCATATTGATGAAAACCAAACGCCCGGTCCGCATTATAGTGTTGGGTGGGGTCACTAGCAATGGTGACCTCATACTTCTATTCATCTTCCTACATGAACCAGACTCAACAAAGAGGCCTACTCAAGGATCTAGTGCTGCCTTGGAACGAGAAGGTGGCTGCTGGAAATTATATATATATATATATATATATATATTATAAGAGTGTTGGTTGTCACTAAATCACTTTGTGGGTATGTGTCGAACCAAGTGCAATATAATATGGAGAGTGCTCAATATCTAGCATAGAGCTATTACATAATATATATATATATATATATATATATATATATATATATATATATATATATATAATACATGGAAAATGGTCTGCGACTCTGGGTTTCATGGAGTTTTTTGCAAAACAACAATCATCAGGCAGTTAAAAAAATGGAATGAATTGAAAATCGAAAATACGAAAAAGTACAGACAAAAAACCGTTGGGATTTCGTTTATGTGTGGTTATAAGTGTGTGAGTGTACGTGTATGTGTATGTTTGCGTGTATGTGTTATAGTTATGTATGGATGCGTGTTTTTATGAGGTTAAGTCAGGCTCCGAATTGTCTGTATTTTTTCGTATTTTCGGTTTTCAATTCATTCCATCTTCTTAACTACCTGATGATTGTTGTTTTGCAAAAAACTTCGTGAAACCCTGGGTCGCAGACTATATTCCATGGACTATATATATATATATATATAAGTATTATTAGGTCCAGTTAAACCGGAGTTGGGAGTAATTCCATCAGGACAAAACAAAAACAAAAACAAAACATTCAACAGTGAACATTTAAATTTTCCTGGTAAAGAGCTCAATGTTACTGACATTACAGAGCAATAATTTCTTTAAGAAAAAATAAAAACCGGTCACATTAGGATTATAAATTTATTTCCATCCTGTTATGCGTTTTTGATAAAATCAAAAAACACGAAAAAAAAATTAATCAAAAAATGTATATATATATATATATATATATATATATATATATATATATATATGTATGCTTTATCCAGGGAAAAGAGTAGCGCTATCTCCTACACCTTGGTGTAGTAGCTATCAAAAAGAGAGCCTTCTTGTCACTCTCGACTACGGTCGCTAACTTTTCCTTACTTTTATACGTACTTTATCAATAATTTCTTGACATACTCTTTCTTTACAGATTAACTTTAAGGCTGCAACTTAATGTCTTAAAAAACACATTACTTAATTGATGTCGACTGGTTCAAATATCAAACATTTCGTGTCCTTCATTACTGTAGACATCAAATTAATAACATTATTTAGTATTTAATACATGTTTCATCATCATGTTGTGCAGCTAGCACGGATTTCCCTGACTCTTTCTTTGCCCAGTCGGTTGGGGCTGTAGAATACACCAACTGCACCTCTGCAGAGGGGTAAGACACCCTCCCAACGAGTGTCCTGGATATGACACTAAACAGTCTGATGGTGAGGTCCCAGTAATGCTGGGGCCTTGGGGAATACAGAGCACTCCTTTATTGCCATTGCTCTCAGGTCCACTCTGGCCCAGTGTGGTCGCACCTAGTAGGGCCCTATCTATGGGTTAAATTGAACTAACAGCATACTTATACTAAACTGAATTGTTTGATTAAGTTGAATGGCTTGAAATAGAAATATTTGTGGCAATTAAACCGTACTTACAGTTAAACTGCGTGCTTATGCTAAACTGAATTATTTGAAATAGAACTGTTTTTTGACATTGAAACTGTATTTACACTAAACTGAATTGCTTAACATAGAACTGTTTTGACATTTAACCGTGTGTAAACAAAATCTGTACTTATACTAAACTGAATTAGTTGAATTAGAAACGCTTAAGTAAACTGAATAGCTAGAAATAGAAATGTTTTTCACAATTAAACTGTACTTACATTTAAACTGCATGCTTATGCTAAACTGAATTATTTGAAATTGAACTTTTTTTGACATTGAAACTGTACTTACACTAAACTGAATTGTTATACATCACTGCTTGAATAGCTTGAAATAGAAATGTTTTTGACGGTTGAACTGTGTACTCGTGCTGAACTGAATTGTTTGAAATAGAACTGATTATTTACATAAAAATAGATTTGGCATTAAATATCCTACAAAGTTTGATATGCCATAAAACCCAACAAACAAACCAAACTGACTCTCTCTCTCTCTCTCTCTCTCTCTCTCTCTCTCTCTCTCTCGTTGTTCGTCTCTATCGTCCATCGTTTCCAGAAGGTCTTCCAGACAACATCCTATGTCCGTACAGAGCTGTTGTTGATAAGTTCTAGTTGGTCGTTCAACACTTGCTCGTCCATGTGAAGGGATCCATAGGAAAACGTCGCCTATGAGTTCGTCCTTACTTCTCCAGCAGTGTCAGGCATGTATTGTCCGTCTTATTTGGGTAGCTTTCGAGATGGGTGGTAGGTGGTCGTACAGCTGCTGTTTTGTGGGATATTACCTTCATGATTAGTTCAATATAGCTTGTAACATTCTCGTGCAATTGCCGTTAAGCTTTTTCTCCATGGGCTTAGTCAGCGTCTATGGGGTGCATCCATGTAGTAGTACTGGCACGACCACTGCTTGGAAAAAAATTGCGTTTTATTTCATCGGATAGGTCTGACTTCCGTGTGACCGATTACCTATCGATAGCTGTCCATGCCTTCGCTAGTTACGTATTGCTGTCCTTTTCCGTAGATGAGACGTTACTTCCGAAGTAGGTGAACTTGTCCACTAGTTTCAGAGAACCACCTTTTAGTGTGGAGATGTTGCCTTTATATTAAGTATTTTTTTAAATCATGTATTGTTAATGGGTTTATTATTTTTAATTATTAGATATTTTAAATTAGCATTAACATCATTTGGAAGATTTTTTAACTTTAACAAGTATTTTCTTTTGTTTTTTAAATTTGATTGTGTTTGGCTTTTTCAAAGTCTTATTTCAAACGTATCATCATTCGGTAATAAAGAAATATCTCTCTGTGAGACTCGAAATCGACCCTCTTTTTACTCAGGTAACCTAATTAAACTTACCTGCTGTTTTACCAGCAGAAGTACTAACCTATAAACGCAATCCTTATTCTCCCTCCCTATCTCACTCCTCTCACTCTCTCTCTCACTCTCTCTCTCACACACACACACACGTATATATATATATATATATATATAATACGACTTCACCATTTAAGGAATCAGAGTTCAATTCACAAATATGATAAAACCTTTTACATAATATGATTCAGAGTAAAACAAAAGTATAAACACAGTCCTTATTCTCCCCCGTCTCTCTCTCTCATATATATATATATATATATATATATATATATATATATATATATATATATATATATATATATATATATAACATCTTTACATAATATGATTCAGAGTAAAGCAAAAATATAAACAAATATAAATCTTTAATAAACGATTAATCATATAACAAGGGAATGCAACAAGCTAATACAAAAGAGCATAAGACTACACATAACTGGGTGGGAAGGGGATCCACTAGGAATTGTGCAAAAATTGAAATCTGACCATTTTACCAAATGTCTCATGCACAAACCAGAATCCATCCTGGAGAATGAGACGCAGAAAATTCTCTGGGATTTTGAGACACAAACAGATAACCTAATTCTGTGCCAGAAGATCAGGCCAAGTGATAGAGAGAACTTTTGAATAGTTGACTTTGATGTCCCAACCAAGTACAGAGCGAAAATGAAAATAAAAAAAAAACGCAAAGAGTGACAAGTACAAAACCTTGCCTGAAAAATACCCCCCCCAAAAAAAAACATGGAACATAAACGTAACGGTGATCCCAATTGCAATTGGTGCACTGGGAACGATCCCCACAGGCTTGGTAAGGGGGTTGGAAGTTGGAGACCATCTAAATTACATCATTACTAAGAGCGGCCAGAATACTGCGAAGAGTTCTGAAGACTTGAGGAGACTTGCTCTCACTCAAACTCCAGTGAAAGACCATTGCTGGGTCAGTAAAATATGTTTATTCCTTTGTGTGGGGTTGAGTGAGGGAGAGTCTTTCTGTGATTGGATATACCAATCATCTGAATAGTCCAGAAGTTTTGGCGCAAAATACCAAAAATCACCGGATAGATTTCGGACCAGTTCCCGGATGCACATCGACTAGAAATTCTCCCCAAGAAATCACTAAATCAGAAGAAAACTGATATCCTCTCTATCATACCGTTAAGTCTCTCAAACTTGACTCTATACACAGGAAGGACTTTATATTATTAGTCATTGTTTTATTCTTTAATAAAGTGTTAGACTTGAACTAAGTTTTAATTCATTTATTTCTAAGACTAACAACAACACGCACAGGAATAACCCCACATAAAAGAATAAACATATTTTACTGATCCAACACCATTAACTAATGATGGTGTGAAAAACTAGTAAGAAATAATAATAATAAACAACAAATGTAGGTTATGTGGTGATAGAGACGAAACCATCAATCACATAATAAGCGAATGCAGCAAATTAGCAAATTAGAAAGAGTATAAGACGAGACACGACTGAGTGGACAAAGTGATCCCCTGAGAATTGTGCTAGAAATTTGGATTTGACCATTCGAACAAATGTTATATACACAACCAACCATCTGTCCAGAAGAATGACACCAACCATCTGTCCAGAAGAATGACACACAAACTCCTCTGGGATTTAAGATCACTTAATCTCGGCCAGACAACCAGACCTTAAAATAAAAAAAAGAGAATTTGCAAAATTGTGAATTTTGCTGTCCCAGCCGACCTCAGAGTAAAACTGAAAGAATGTGAAAAGAAGGATAAATATCTGGACCTTACTTGGGAATTGAAAAACTGTGGAACATAAAAGTGACGTCTAGACCAATTGTAATTGGTGCTCTTGGTACAGTCACCAAAGGATTGACACAAGGAGTGGAAGACTTGGAAATAAAAGGACGTGTGGAGACCATCCAAACAACAACATTATTGAGGTCGGCCAGAATACTGTGAAGAGTCCTGGAGACTTGAGGAGACTTGCTGTCACTCAAATTCCAGCGAAAGACCATCAGCTAAAGCTGATGTGAAAAACTCTAAAAGGAATAATAATAATAATAATGCTATATGCACAACCCAGCACCTGTCCTAGAAAATGACACACACAAACTCCTATGGGACTTAGATATAAAAACGGATCACCTAATCTCGGCCAGAAGACCAGACCTTATAATAATAAAAAAAAAAAATCTGTAAAAATCTGTAAAATTGCTGTCCCAGCTGACCCCAGAATAAAACTGAAAGAATGTGAAAAGAGAGATAAGTACTTGGACCTTGCTAGAGAATTGAAAAAACTATGGAATATGAAGGGGACAATTATACCAATTGTGAGTGGTGCTTTTGGCACGGTAACTAAAGGATTACTAAAGGGCCTGGAGGATTTGGAAGTTGGCGGCCGAATGGAGACCATCCAAACAACAGCATTATTGAAAACGGCCAGAATACTGAGAAGAGTCCTGGAGACTTGAGGAGACTTGCTGTCACTCAGTCTCCAGTGAAAGACCGTCAGCTAACACTGATGTAAAAAGCTCTAATGAGTGAATAATAATAATAATAATAATAATAATAATAATTGATGTAAAAAAAACAAACTCTCAAATGATTAAAATAATGATAATTCGAGATTTTTAATAAATTTTTATTTAAATGATTTTAGAGTCATCGAGGTCTTAATGATTTGATTTTAGGAGGAAAGTTTCTTTAAAAATAGTTTCATTCTGAAAAACATTTTGGCCTCAATTAAGAATACAATTCCCCAATTGTGAAAAGGAAGTGCATTCTTTGTCATCAACTTGGTGGCTACAACACGTCTCATCCTTAAAGAATTACTTAACTTGATCCAACGGAAATGATCATCTTCTTAGTGTAACATTTCTCAAGCCTCCCTAATCATTCATCACTTTCAACAGTCCTTCTTTGAAGAAGCGATGTTAGTCAAACATCCTTCCACGACATATTGCATGAGATTCTTTTGGCATTTCAAAGGCTTTGGAAACAGTTTTACTTAATTTTTGTACTAACGCAGCTGGAGTTCGAACTTGCTTACAACGATATTGCCTGTTCAGCACTTTAGCCACAAGGCCAATGATACTCCTCCTATTAGTGTTGGATAACAATACTTGAAACCATTTAGTTGTGTGCAAGCAAACGAACTTTTGTTACCAACAAACTATTTGTTTAAAAGTCATGAATATTACAGGCACACACACACACACACACACACACACACACATATATATATATATATATATATATATATATATATATACTAGCAAAATCTATCTATCTATCTATTCGAATTGACTTTCTGTCAAATTCTGTTCACACAGAGAGGTTGAAATATATATATATATATATATATATATATATATATATATATATATATATATATATATCATCATCATCATCATGATATATATATATATATATATATATATCATCATCATCATCATGTCGTGCCGCCAGCACGGATATCCTTGACCATCTCTCGCCACTTTTCCCTATCGTTCATAGCCTCCGGCAGGTCTTCTGGGTTACATCCTGTGTCCTCACATAGCTGCTGTATGTCCTGCTTTTGCTTGGCCATATGTGGGGGTCCATAGGAGTACGTCACTTACGAGCTCGTCCTTGCTTCTCCAGCAGTGTCCGGCGTGTCTGGCTCGTCTGACCTGTATAGTTATCGTGATGGGAGGCAAGTGGCCGTACAGTTGTCGTCTCGTGGGGTGTTGTCGCCAGGACTTGTTCAATATTGCTCTCAACATTCTTGTGTAGTTGCCGTCAAGTTTCTTCTCCAGCCGTTTGGTTAGCGTCCATGTAGTGCATCCATATAGTAGTATCGATACAACCGCTGCCTGGAAGAAACTGCGCTTCATTTATACATATTAGATATATATATATTTAATCAATGGAAAATATTATTCTGCGACCTTAGGTTTCATGAAGTTTATAAAAGTTGATAAAATTTATTATATATATATATATATATACAGATAGATAGATAGATAATACTGACGATCAACACTGTCATAATATATATATATATATATATATACAATTTCTGTTTGTCTGTCTGTCTGTCTATCTATTTATCTAACTTATGCGCGCAGGAGCACGCGCGCGCGCACACACACACACACATATATATATATATATATATATACTATGAAAATGTTTATATCTATCTCTCTCTATATAATGATTTTGTGTCACATTCAGCACATACAGATGAATCGGTATATATATATATATATATATATATATATATATATATATATATTATATCATACGCTTTGCTAATGTTTTGCACCAGTTTTAATATTAAAGAAATTAATGTTTGAGTGACCTTAAGTCTCCTCGGGTCTCCAGAACTATTCTAGCAGATTTTAATATTGCTTTGGTCTGGATGGCCTTGATTCTTTCTTTGATTTTCAGTTCCCTCCGTCGCTTTTCCACGTCTTTGTGGGTCGTTCCAAGGTCTCCAAATTAAAACGAGGTCTTCTAGCCGGTATTGTGTTTCATCTCTGCATCTCAAAATTCAAAAGAATTTCATAGATCTGATTTTCAACTTGTTTTGCATGTAGTATTTTTCGTTATGATCCCATTTTAATCTCTTGCACAATTCCCAGTAGATCACCTTTCCCACCCAGTCGTGCCTTGTCTTATACTTTTTTATGCTAGTTTGATGCATTCGCTTATTATGTGATTCACCGTTTCCTCCCCGTCTCCACATAACGTATCCTTTGCCTTTCAATTGTATATTAACAATTTACGCTTTAATATAATCGATTCTTCCGGCGTTGTTTTGTGCTGCTTTTAAAAGAGATTAAGTTTCCGGATCTTTTCGTGTGCAATCTCACCATTTTGTCGCTTGAAGTATCCGTACAGTTGTTTTCTTTCTATTACCTTTTTCTAGCTTTTGTTATTTTTCTGTTTGCCTTTATGTTGGCATGGTTTTTACCGGATGCTGGAATTTGTATTTTTATGGGTTTTTTTGTGAGTATTTTTCGAGTTGTTGTATTTAGGTATCTATATAATGCTCAATGCTTGCAAGTCCTCTTTCTCCATCACCACCTCCGCCTCATTATTATTATTATTATTATTATTATTATTATTATTATTATTATTATTATTTATTCCTTTAGAGTTTTTCACATCAGTGTTAGTTGATGGTTTTTCACTGGAGTTTGAGTGACAGCAAGTCTCCTCAAGTTTCCAGGACTCGTCTCAGGATTCTGGCCGTTCTCAGCAATGCTATCATTTGGATAGTCTCTACCCGTCCACAAACTTCCAAGTCCTTCAGTCTCCTCCTCTTCTTCTTCTTCTTCTTCTTCTTCTTCTTCTTCTTCTTCTTCTTCTTCTTCTTCTTCTTATTATTATTATTATTATTATTATTATTATTATTATTATTATTATTTACTCCTTTTGAGTTTTTCACATCAGTGTTAACTGATGGTTTTTCACTGGAGTTTGAGTGACAGCAAGTCTCCTTAAGTCTCCAGGACTCGTCTCAGGATTCTGGCCGTTCTCAGCAAGGCTGTCATTTGGATAGTCTCTACCCGTCTGCCAACTCCCCAGTCTTCCAGGCCTTTTAACAATCCTTTAGTTATTGTGCCAAGAGCACCAATCACAATTGGTACACTCGTCACTTTCATGTTCCACAGCTTTTTGGGTGGAGATATCCCCACCCACGTGATGTAATGGAAAAAGTGTTGGACTGCCGCCTCGAAGTAAACGAGTACGAATTCTAATTACGCTGTTACGTTCACATTCAGACTAATACCCCTGGGGGAATAGTATGGACCCCTAATTACCCCCACCAGCTATGGATTAAAATATCCAAGCTGTTCTTCAGCAAGGATGTCTTACGCATTAAATAACCCAAGCTGGTTGATATACCATTAAACAAAGAAACCAAACCAAATATTTGGTGTCTGAACAATCTATAGGATTTACAATTTGAGGAATCTATGTTCTGTTGTCAGAGAAAGACAGAAATGGTTGTAAAATCTGAGACTCTTCCAATCAGAATAATATTATTTCTTTTTTCCAAATCCCATCCTTTACTGGAAAATGCATTTGGTCAACAGATGAATGTACTGAAAAATGAACACAAAGAAATCATTTTTTTTTTTTTTATGTAAGCGAGTTCCCATTTTCAGACGTAAAGACAATAGACTTCGCATCCGTGTTCAAAACAGCAATTAAAAGAATTATGAATATATAGATAAATAAATGAAAGAAAATGAATTTATTATGCAAAAGAAATAAACTATTTCATTTCTCGGAAAGCTGATTCGTCAACACAAGGATGTATTTCCAATGAGTTTGCCTTCCTTCATTGTCCATTGAGAAACGCTCCTTAAAAACAACAACAACAACAACAACAGCAAAACAAACCCAAAGCAAAAACGTTATCCACTCACGCGCAACTGACTTTCCCGCTTCTTGACTCCAGCGTCTTCATGCCTCAACAATGGCGGCACTGTGTAGGCCAAGAGACCTTTGCGGTTTATTCTCAGAATCTACTGTGTGCAACAGGAAATAAAAATAAAGAATAAAACAATTTTGAAGGCTCACTTCCTGTCGCGTTTTTATAGATATGGAACACGCAAAAGTCTTTATGAGCTGCTTTTTTGTTTTGTTTTTATTTTCTCAACAAGTGAATAACAATTAGCCTTTATTCTTTTTTTTTATAAATATCCAAAAACACAAAACACTAAATTAAGTGGTTTGCAAGAAGAACCCCCTCCTATTTAGTCATACCTAACCACTATTAAACACTTAAAATAAATTGGTCATTTTAGTCTCTGCAGACAATAGCCAGAACTAATTTTGTGGGTTTTTTTTTAAATTTTTAATATCTGTCTTTGATCAGACGAATTGGCATTTTGAAATTCTCTAGCATGGATTCGAATAAATCTATATCTTATTGCCATCGAACATATATGCTGACCCGAGAGAAATTAAGTTCCAGAAGTTGAATAGATTATTACAAATTTTATTGACCTTTGCCTTATGATCAATGGTCAACGGTTTTAGAGTTCTTGGCACCTCGAGTAAGCTGAACCACATAAGATTATTTATTTATGCTTTATAGTGAGAATAAATATACTCGAAAACAAAAAATGTGATAACAATATTCTAGTGCAAATATGAAATAGTTGAGACACTGCATAATTAATTTACTCTTTATTTAATGATGCTATGTTCCTGGTCGTGAGGAGAGTTAAAACTTTGGCTGCTTCAACTCAACGAGGGTAGAGGAAAGGTTCCGACACAGCATAATTCATTGATAGTTTAGTAAATGATGTTATGCTCCTGGTCATGAGCACAGCTAAAAATCTGGCCGCTACAACTCGACGAGGTCAGAGGATTGTCAGGTTTTATGGTATATCAACATATCAACCCTTGTAGGTTATCTAATGCCAAATTCCGTTTAGACACACACACACACACACACACACACATATATATATATATTATATAAAAACGATTTGTAAACGCGTATTTGTAAGATAAATTTTTTAAACGATCCTGAGCTCATTTTTTGCTTTGAGTTCAATGGTTTCAAGTATTTTTATCTAACATTAATTGTTCAACTTAATATCAATAATTTTTTTACACACAATTAAACGATTTCAAGTATTTCTATGTAACATCAACGATTTAATTTTACGTCATGATTTGTTTGCACACAGTTAAATCGTTATACATATATGATTTGTGAGTGAAGAGTTTGTAGTTAGTTTTATTTAAAAAAAAAGTTTGAACTAATCCTAATAATTCAATTTAGTAATTCATTTAAATAATTTAAATAATTTAAACAATTCTATTCAGCATCAACCATTTGTTTGAATACAGTTAAATGCTTAAACAGTTCTATTTGATCCACAGATGTAACCCTAACAGGTGCTACCACTCCGACTCAGAGTGGACCACGGAGTAATGGTAATGAAGGGGCACTCCACATTACCCAAAGCTCCAGCATTACTAGAGCCTCACTATCAGATTGTTTTGTTTCATATTCCGGACACTCATTGGGTGGGGGCGGGTCTTACGTCTCTGCAGAGATGCAATCGGTGTATTCCACAACCCCAATTGACAGGGATCGATGGTAGAAGAAAAGTTCTTTATCTCGATACAAAGGCTGCAAAGAGGACGGTGCATGGGAGAACAAAATTGAAGGCAGATGTGACCCTGAAATTCCTTTGTGTTCTCAACTCACTTCCGTTAACTTCTATTCTAGTCCTCAGCTATTGTAAGCACTGAATTGATATGGAATTTTCTAATTTTCTATTTGCAGGCACATGAAAGGTATCTCCAAGCACTTGTTGCTTTAGGCGACTGCTTATGTTACTTATACTTAGTGATAGTTTTACAGCCAATTTAAAGATGAAAAACGTGATGACTGATTTTGGAACTGATGTATGAAAATAATCATTCAGGCAATAGTCACACCGGGAAAATAAAGCGGAAAACATTTCTGACAAACATAATTTATCTAAAGTTGTATGATGAGGGTGGAGGAAAAGATCTAAATCTCAATATAAAGTCCACGAAGAGGGCGGGGAGAGCGAAGTAGGACTGCTGAACTGTTTAAGCATATTCTAAAACAGGAGGCAGTCATGACCAAGAAATTACTTGGTGTTCTTGACTCACTAATTTTCATTCTAAGCCTCTGCACTTTATTGATAAAGAATTATTCCATTCTCGGCTCACTGGTCTAGTGGGTAGAGTGTTCGCTAATGGTCTGGGAGACCTGGGACTGAACCCCCGTCGCGCCTTACCAAAAACTTTAAAAATGGTACTTGATACGTCCTTGCTTAACACATAGCAATATAAGGTATGTATTAAGTGTAAAGTGGAGAAATTCTGGGGAAAGGAGTTGCGCCTTCCCCTATACCTTGGTGTAGTAGCTATTGAAAAGGGAGCCTTCTGGTCGCCCTCGACTACGGTCGCCAACAGCTTATTTGAGCAGCTCTGATTTTTAAATCTCCCAACGGGTGTCCATTAGCAATTGGTAGCTCAGGTGATTGTCTGGGTTTCTTGAGCCAAGTCTGGATCCAATTTTAAGATAAAGATGATGACTGATGCTAAAACTGATGCATCAAAACTATCTTGCAAGCTATAGTAACGTCAAGAAAATAACACTGAAAAAAAAGTTATGATCTGCATCATGGATTTAATGTTTAGATAATGAAGCCATGTTGGTGGTCGTGAAAAGTGTTAAAATCTTGTCTGCTACAGCTTGACAAGCATACAAAAAAGGGGTAATAGATGATACTATGTTTCTGGTCGTGAGAAGTGTTAAAACTTCGGCTACTACTACTCGAGGAAGGTAGAGGAAATGTTTTGGGCCAATTTTAAGAGAAACGTGATGACTTGTTTTGTAGCTGATGTATGAAAATAATCATTCAGGAAGGAAAGTAAAGCCGAGAAAATAGCAGTGAAAGGAAAATAATTTGATAGAATATCAATAATTTTGATGGAACAAGAAAAAGGAGTGTGTGTGCGTGTGTGTGTGCGCGCATGCGCGTATATATGTGTGTGACAAATGATGTGAAAACCTTTTATGCTTTACCAGCCTCGCTTTGGTGACTTTCGTGACTGATCGAAACGTAAAGCAATCCGAATCTGACGTCAAACACGGAATGATGTGTTGAGAATCGTGGTTCATCCAATTATCATGGAAGCCTTTGAGAAAATACATTCGCCTGTGTTGAAGATTCGCAAATTTTTACATTAACCTTCGTATGTAGCAACACACTGAAACACGCTAGTATGTGGGTCGCTATGTGGGATTATGTTTGTGTATATATATATATATATATATATGGACATAAACATTCGTGTACAAACACATGCATATATAAAAACGGAAGTGGGCTTAATGAAGAGGTAACTCTTCACCCCTCTTCTATCCCCTCCCCCTCTTCTATCCCCTCCCCCTCTTCTATCCCCTCCCACTCTTCTATCCCCCTCCCCCTCTTCTATCCCCTCTCACTCTTCTATACCCTCCCACTCTTCTATCCCCTCCCACTCTTATGTGTCTATTCTAGTTTTTTTATCAAAAAGATCTGAAGAAGTCCTGTTAATTTTTTTTCGTGTTTTTGGAAATTTCAAAAATGCGTAACAGGATGGAAATAAATTTATAATCCTTTGTGATTGGTTTCGTTGTTTTTTCTTAAAGAAATATATATATATATATATATAAAAGAAAAAACCTTTTAAAATTACTCATATTTATTTCAGCAGGTTTTATATTTTAAACAATCTGTATCTTCAGATAAAGAAATAATGAGAAATTTCTAATGAAGATTTGAAAAATCCTTAAAATTCCGGCCACCCTACCCCCCTAACCCAAATTTCGTTTACTTTTTTATTTTGTATTTTTTCTTCCTTATTAAGTAAAGACCAGAACATTTGTTTTTCCTGCCTGGTTGACAAATGACATTCATTTCCTGTATCAAGATATATCAATTTTTTAAAACTCTTTTTCCACACACATATATATATATATATATATATATATATATATATATATATGTCTTTATCTACTGACGCTATTTATAGAAACAAATTCGAAAGTACTTGTGAAATAACTAATTATGGAAGGTTTATCAACCAATTCCCACCGAATATCATAAGATCAATACGGCAATTCGAAAGGATTAACAAAAAAATATGTAGACATTCATCATACAACGTGTGAAAGCACGTGCGATACCCTGTCCTCATCAGCCGCCAACCAGGGTTATAATACAGTTTCGGTAGCTCAAGGCGGTACTGCTACTCCTGGCGCTGCCAAGCAGCTTTTGCCAGTGGACAGGGTATTTAAAAGAAATATATATCTATATATACGCCAGATCAACTAAAAGCAGACATTACGAACGTCTAATGTAAGATATTACGCATGACTGTGTCACGTGGGTCTGGTCAACTCCCTCTAACACTCCCGTTGACGTGTATTTATGGAGGAGGGCGAGTACAACAAAAGGAGAATTAACTGATGTGATATATTCCAAGGCATGGACAACGGAATGAGATGAGACTGTTCCATCCTCGACCACAGAATAAAGAGTTTAGTTCAAAATTCCCTAAGATACTTGATGTTGAACTTAATTCCAAATAAACGTATTTCTTTCAAAATAATATTCCCACTAATCCAAGACAACGTTCCCATTTTTTGAAACGGTGCTGAAATTCTTCAATTCGCTCTACCTTCAGTTGATTCCTAAATGGTGAGTACGGGTACAAAAATAATCACATAGACTTTAATGAAGAGTCTGATACTACAGGAACCATCTATTTGAATAGAATTTATGGCCAGAAAGTATATATTTTCTCAATCCCTCCACCACCACAAGCTGGATGTGACACAAGGTCAGTTTTTAAGCGGAGTACTGCTTGTTTGAGTTCAGAGTTTTCCTTCTCCTAGACTGGTTGCTGTACTATGGTTAAAGAATCCAGTTTGCTCTACTATTTATCTATAACTAGAGGGAGAAGAAATTAATTCATGTCTTTCCCAAGGGCATTAGCAGAAAGGAAAACGCAAACAGCTTTGTCCTGAATTTTAACTCGGACTTTTGTGTCCACATCGGGTAACAATAACCGTTACGCTACGTATGTTCACAATGTCTACAAAGCAACGATTTATTCTTTTTCCTTTTATTTTTTCAGGTTGGCAACCCTGATTGAAAATCAACTGATCATTGTTTATTCATTACCAATCATTCTTACCATCAAATATCGATCCTATCTGATGAGAGTCCTTACTTTTATCGCATTTTCCTCAGTTTGCCAACTAACCGGTCGACTAGTCCTTCCAGCCATCGTAAATGCTGTGTAACCGTATAAAAGACAGACCTGAATCTCCCAACGCCTTTGTTAACCAGTTAAATATTTCTAGCAGATTGTTTTGAAATTTGACTGAATTTCATTTTGTGTTTCATTTCCAGGATACATGTTAAATACTTGTAATAATATACAGTTGCTAAACTGATCTGGTGGGAAAACAAGAATTCAAGTTTTTTTTGTTGTTTTTTTTGTTTTTTTTTCATTTGTCCAAGGTCACCACTAAATATCTACAGCAAGATCCTGTTTGTACTGAGGAGTCAATTGAATTCTACACAAAGTTTAAAATGCTTTCAACTCCAAACAATAGAGAGAATATTAACAGGCAATATATATTTGACTTCAAATCAATGAAATCCTTGAAATATACATTTTAACATTAATTGTTTATATATATATATATATATATATATATATATATAAGTGTGTGTGTGTAAGGCTAGCTTCCTTCGTACTATAGAATAGCCTGATGATCATGAATACGTGAAACTATGTGTATCTTTCAATGTAAGACTATCTATCTATCTCTCTCTCTCTCTCTCTCTATATATATATATATATATATATAAGTGTTTGTGTGTATATGGCTAGCTTCCATCGTACTATAGTATAGCCTGATGATCGTGAATACATGAAACTGCGTGTATCTTTCAATGTTAGACTCTCTATCTCTCTCTCTATATATAAATGTTTGTGTGTAAGGCTAGCTTACTTCGTACTATAGTGTAGCCTGATGATCGTGAATACGTGAAACTATGTGTATCTTTCAATGTTAGACTATATATATATATATATCCAACTGGAGTACTGTTAAAGTCCACTACTTAAAGTTTTATGTGAATCACTCAATTTTTAGAAGGAAATATTTCCGAAAGATAATTGTCTGATCCATCAAAAATGTTATTTAAGGACTTTAGAAATATATCATTGAGATACTTTGGGTTTTAGATTTACTTTGATAATCGTTGTTGTTTTGTTTTTTTTAATTTAATGGCATATCAAATTTTGTGGCTTATTTAATGCCAAATCCATCCTTGTAGAAGAATAGCAGTGATACTATTTAAGATAAGGAAGATAAGGGAGTTCATGCCTTTTCAAAAAGTATTTGTCTGAAAATGAACATAATAGCGCGACTAGAATTCGAACTCGTTTACTTCGAGACTGCAGTCGAGCACTTTAGTCATTATAGCACGTGGACTCCCCTCTCGTACTTTTTATGCACTTGTCTTACTTGCATTTTATTTTTCCTTTATTTATTACAAAGAACGTAATGAGTGGTGAAAGATAGTTAGGAAAATGTCTCATATATATATATATATATATATATATATATATGTAGACAAAAAATGTCTATTATGTTCAATCAAATATGTATCAATGAAGAAATGGTGCCAATATATATATATATATATATATATATATATATATATATATTCATCATACAACGTGTGAAAGCACGTGCGATACCCTGTCCTCATCAGCCGCCAACCAGGGTGATAACGAAGTAGTGGACGGATAGTCGCTACCCCACTGGACTCTCAGCTTCCTATTAACTAACTACTGTTTAACCAGGTTCACTAGTATCTTGTTTCTGTTACTTGAAAATATATTTTTCTATCAACATTTTTGTGTTCCCCGTGTGTTTCTTTTGCCAGCATCACCACACCTTTTTAGTTATTTCAGTTTTTAATATCATTTTTATTTCCATTGAACCAGTGGACTGAATAAAAGGTTTGATTCGAAATTCTTTGAAGGCTACAAAAAAAAAAAAAAAAAACTGATGAAGAAAGTTCGAGTATTACATTATAGATTGGTGACGTTGAGCAGCATTCGAATGTTTTAAACCGTTAAACATGTAAAAAAAAACACTGTGGGTCACCGAATATGATGAAAAGCTACTGAAGCCGAGGTCAATCTAAAACCACTGCGTTAGAAGTTCAGAAAATAGTTTGAACTGTTAATTAGTTGCAGAAGACTGTTCGAAGGGAACAGTTGATTTCCACCTTGCTCATAACTCCCCGTAAAGATCGTGTGGGTAAAATGAAAGTGTCGTAAGAAGTAAAAATGTCCATATAAGAATGGTGTCTGTGTTTCCTATCATCCCAGCCAAGAAAAGCGAAGAGAGTTGGGATTATAGCAACGAATAAAAACAAGGCCAAGACAGAAGACAAAGAGATGCCACACGATGCGACAATGACAAGTGTTAAGTATTCCTGTATTGTTACTTACCTGCAATCAGAGTTGAACCTGCAAACTCCTGATGATTGTCACTTGGAAGCTTAGGGAACCAACGCCTATAACCAGCGTAACGATTAATACGGAAATACTTAACACTTGTACCCGGTTATGAGTAAAAGAATCAAAGCAAGCGATCCGTGGACTGAATAAAAGACGTAGTTCGAATTTACGTGTGGGCTCCCCGGTTTAACAAGGAACAACTGAAGAAGGCCGGAGGACACCTGAAGAAGGCCGGAGGACACCTGAAGAAGGCTGGAGGACATATTGACCAAAACGTTTCTGAATAAAGACAATAGTCCGAAAACCCTGAATGATAAAAATCATCAAGCTTCGTCTCAGACATTCAGACAACTAGTAGTCATACTAGTAGTCATACTGTTCAGCTTTTAAACGAGGAATAAGCGGATTCTCGGATCGTCTAGTGTGTGATTAGAATTCTCATTTTGTTTATGTGTATAAGTGTATAGCGATGGGGAATGTTATTATTATTATTATTATTATTATTAATGGGTTTTTAGGTTTAAGTTGGTTTTACGTTGGCTGCGTTGGTATTTCGTTGATAGCGTTGGTATTTCGTTGATTGTTATCCCCTCGCTAAATGTTGATGGAAAATAAAGGTGGTGGAGAAGAACGAAGACGTCGTTAAGTTTTTGTATCAAGGTTTTAATGTCAGCATGAAGTAAAGGGGTTTACGCTGATATGCTGCGAGGTCTCGTAGTAAGGAAAGAAGGTAGGAGGTTGTTAGAGTGTATTATCTAATTTGTTTTTAACTAGGATCCCTTGGTCTAGAAGAATAGACCCAAGGGGTCCATAGACTAGATGGCTCTCCTCATAGTGTATGATGCTGCTACTGCTATTCAGGAGCAGACGATAAAATTTCCGTTCCCATTGAGGATTTCTGAGGGAGAGAGAGTTTTGCGGGCTTTCTTCAATTTTTGGTGCTGCTAGGAAATATGGTTCGGACTGAATAGGACAGGTCATCCTGATTGGGTGAAAATGTTCGGTGACTCTAACGGTCAAATTAAATTACGCGCCAAACAAAAATACAAGTTTCTTTCGGCTACAAGTGTAAACGCAATCGAGCGAAAACGGCACATCATAACGTTATCTTTTATCAGAGCAATATGATTAACATGTGACAATTTCGAAAATTTAAAATAACATAATTTTCAATCCAGTTTGCGAATGAATGATTGTAGGATAAAAACATTGCTAGTGAAATATATATATATATATATAGAAAGAGAGAGAGAAATAGATAGATACATCTGAACAAACATAGATAGAGAGATATGAATTCACATAGATATATCGATAGATAGATAGATATGAACAAATATAGATATAGGTAGATAGATAGATATGAACAGACATATATATATATATATATAGTCTCGTGATACATCCATAGAATACATACAGGATGGTCATCAGTGATGCACTACTCTCATCGACAATTTCGGGTTCTTTTACATCAAATTAGCTCAAGTAGCAACCCCGACCAGTATCCGGAATTCCTGGTCGCCACCTTCTAAGCTACGTGCAAATCGTCTGAACGAAAAAACTCCTCCCCACCAAAAAAAAAAAAAAAAAAAAATCCAAAAGTCCCGAGCGTTTATATAGTGAAATCCCAGCCAGTATCAGCAAATGAGAAATCTCAACTGCCATATTCTTTGTATTACGATTGGCACTGTAGTTCTTCATTGGTTGTCGGGGCTCGACGCGTCCAAATCTCCCTGACGCAATGATGTAAATGATCTTCGTCATGAATTTCAATCGTTTGTCTGCGTCTCCCTTTGCACAGGACTGAAATATCTCACATATGTCGGCATCGAAATCCATTCAGGCCCTCTTGTTGTTCGCAGGGGGCCACTTGATCTTTCTGGATAATACACCAGTAAGTGGGATTGAAGCTTGGAGGGTTTGGGCTCTGTGGGGTGATTACCGGTCCCGCACCTCCTCCGTTTTACCAGGTATTATGCTTGTATGTTGCTCCTTATTTCCTCCCTTAAAGCATTTAATCCTGCTTTGGTGGATCTTTAGGCCCCTTCAGTTCTTACACGTTTTGCCACAAATGCATCTCATAGTCGTTTGGGTATTTCCGTCTGTTTCCTTTAAATCCGTCCTAATTGGGATCTCTTCCCGCCCCTCTCTCGGGATCCCATGAGGGTGTGAAACTTCAATGTGACTCGTAGCATTTTTTGGTTACTCCTTGCGAAGCCTGCAAATTGGGTAGCTAACCCGCATTGCCCTTGTTCCCGGCTTTCCGGGATGTCATTTGTCTCTCCAAATTGTCACCCAGTCTCTTCCCAGGTCACCAACTGGTCTTTTCCCAGACGTCACTGCAAAATAACAGTTTATAGTCTTGTGATACATCCATCGAATTGCATACAGGATGGTCATCAGTGATGCACTATTCTCATCGCCAATTTCAGGTTCTTTTACATCAAATTAGCTCAAGTCGCAACCCCGACCAGGATCCGGAATTCCAGGTCGCCACCCTGTAAACTACAGATAGATAGATAGATAGATAGATAGATAGATAATGACCAAACATGGAGAAGCAAGAGAAGACAAAGACAACTACAGATGATATCTATCAAAACTTGAAGAGAGGTGATCTACAATGATGAAGTTATGGAGGTGCCCGTGGTGTAATGGTTATCGTCGTAGGAAATGGACACGGTGACACGAGTTCAAATCCTGGCCGAGACTAATTGCATTTCACATAGCACTAATACCCTTGGGAAAGGTATGAATCCAATTATTCTCCCTCCTCCTATGGGTAAATAGTAGGGCAGACTTGGTTCTTCAGCCTTGGTGAGGCAACTAGTCTAGGAGAAGGAAAACTCTGAATTCAAACCTGTTAAACTCCGCTTAGAAATTGACCTTGTGTCATATCCCGCCCGAGGGGAGGGGTTGGTAAATATGTACAATGATGAAGTTGACAAAGACTTCCGTAATGGATATCTGAATTTTCTTAGTGTCTCAAACAATTACATTTAAAAAAAGTCTATTTATTTCTAAAACCACATAAGCAACAGACAAGGTTTAAAAAGAGGCAAGAGAAGAGGTAGAAAAAACCTGATGTCAGGAAAAGGAAGTTCATCAAACCTTGTGAAAGGAAATATAAATCACACTAGAAAATCATACGATGAAATAAATCGAAACATGCGAGCTTCAAGCGACCTTCTGAGTCGGTAAAGCTATGAGATAAACGTAATATAAGAATCTTAATCTATCTATCGATCTTAATCTGATCATATCTACATATCTCTATGATCATGTCTGCCTAATTGTCTTTTACTTTCTATTCATCTCGATTTGTCCAGATCTATCTATCTCCTTCTTACTTAATGTCTTTTTTCTTTCTTTCCACCCAATCATGATCTATCTAACTATCTATCTATCTATCTATCTATCTATTCATATTTAACTAGTTATATCTCTACATATACTTCCGTCTTTCATAAACAAACACCGAGGAAAAAGATCCTCAAAATAAATCTTAAAAACTATTTTACTTCATCTTATGAATACAAAATAATTCCGACTCAGCCGATTCCAGTGAATAAATATCAAATTTTAAATCCCTTCAATTCGTACAAAATGCGTATCCAGTGATGGTCTTTGTGTGGAGAAAAATGCTTTTTAATTGAAAACCTCTGCTGTTCAACAATGTTATTATACTGCCAATATCTGCCGCAGTTTCTGTTGATAAAGATGGGAGGCATTATTTTGGGGGTGCCTCTCTTTTCACCGATAGTATCATACAAATTTGTCAAAAATAAACAACTCTGACATTAGAAATTATATTTCAGAGCCAAAATCGAAGGCATGTTCAACTAATTTAGCATAAAAGTTTCAATTTTTTGATTAACAGATTTTTACTTATTTTTCTTAGCAAGTAAAAAAAGTAGGTTAAAAAATATCGATTTGTTATAATGAAAGCGGAATATTTGATTCATTGATTGATTAATTGAGGAATTGATCTTAACAGCATATCAACCTGTTGCGGGTTATGTTATGTCTAGAAGTTAGGAAATCACGTTCATTATGCGTCCATATTTACATTTTTGGTTGATTTTTAATGCAAAGCCATGAAATTAGGGACCAATTCAGAAAAAATTTCATTAATCAGAAAAAGAAAAAGATTAGATCTATTTGGATTTTAGAAGAATAGAATAGTGCTTTGCGGGTGTGTAGGCTGGCTGAAGTAGATTTTGGAGGGAAGTGTAGATCGAGAGGATATTATTTGGATGAGAAAGAAATTGTCAAAATGTATCATTTGATAAGAAAGGAAAGAAAATATATCGTTTTTTTATTTTAACAGATTTATGTTTACAAATCAGTATGAAGCGAAAAACAGAAAAGCAAGTTCAGATCAAAGCAAGGGCTGTCAATCCTCCTAGTTGGCTGCATTCACTTATTAGTTGAAACCCAGGATTTGAAATAACATTTTTTTTAGATTCGAATCTGGAAAATTTTCGTTAAAACCTTTTCTGATGCAATATCACACCAGGATAAAATTTGTAGTGATTCCAAATTGGGGAAGATCGCCCCTTTTGGGTGATGGGGAGAGGGGATTAGACACCCAAGGAAAATGCTGTAAATCGAGGGGGCGGAATTAATAATTAAAATCCAAATTAGGAAAAAATTGATATTGTCAATAACTTCACCACCACACCCTCAGTTGAGATATATACATAAAAGCAAAGGGTTGCGTTCCTCGCCAGAGTCCTGCGGGAGATCAGCAGAAAGCAGCTACTAGACTTCACGTCACTCTGGGCTCTGGCCTTCCGCCAGATTGCCAAGTGTGAAGATACAGAGAAAAGTCATTTCACAAGTTGTTTGGACGTGATGAAGTCTTACCGATAAACTATCTTAGAAATAAACGAAGAAAAACTGAGATAATACATTACTTTGAGATGTTCTAGTGCCACACTCGTGAAAGTAGAAAAGCGAAATGTAGCCTGAGATAAGGCTGAGATAATGCGGTGCCTTGTGGTAGCCTTATGCCAGACCTGCAGAGATAGTGAAGCGAAGACAGATCGAGATGATATGATATTTTAGAGTGAGAAGCGAACCAGCTGTTTCCACGATACTCTGAGTCCTTGACCATGTACCAGACAACTCTGGGTATAGTAAGTGAAAAAGGTCTAACATAAGGTGGCACTTGTGAAATAATATAAAGGATTGAGAAAGGCAAACATAACCACCATTTGAGATTGCCTTGTGCCAGACAATAGAAAGCGAGAATTAAAAAGCGTAAAACTTTTACCATAAATTCAGAGGCTTTGAGTCTGACTTTAAAAGGCTGACTGTTAATTTCGGAATTGTATCTTTGACTAAAACTTCCCACCTCTTGGATGGGTGAATACATGAACCATTTTTTAAGATATGTTTTACTAAATATTGTTGTTACTAGGCGTATTTTGTTTTCTGTTTGTTGGCGTTGACTTTTTTTTTTGTTCTCTTAATTGTGCGGTCTCACCCATCTACTCATCGACCGGCGACTCTGATTAGCGATTGATCTGCTGTCTGGATCAAAAACACAACGTATGCAGATAGTGGAATAGTTGTGTCATCCGAAGACGTAACCGATCAGCAGATTGGAAATTGAATGGCAATTTTGTAGAGCTCTTTGTACTGAACGTTGTTTTTTTCCCGAATTCTCGATAATACAGAAATAACTATGAACTATTGATTAGAATCCTTTCTCGTTTCCAGAATAGACACATCTATATTAACATGAACTGTTGTTACAACGAGAACCCAGACGGTCGAGTTTGATTTCAATTATCATTAGTTAATTAATTTTACCCATGTCTTTTCAAGATACATTGGACTGAACGCTCAAAATTTTGATTAATGTTTATTCTTGTATTGTTTCGTGCATATACTGACAACACAGCCATCTAGGAACCGAGCCAAGTAGTTATTTTAAAACAGTTTTTGTTACACTGTGTTCAATGCAATCTTTCTTATCTCTTTGCTATTAACGGTATTTAATGTTATAACAACCACTTGAAAACGATATTAGAAATTCGAGTTCTCTCCTTTACGCCAAAATAAGTGGCAAACAATTAAAAGTTGGTGATCATATGTTCTTCAGACAAATGATCTTTGAATTGTTAACCAAAGGTCGTTCCTGTCACGTTCAAAAGCCGTTTCGATGAGGGTAAACTGTCGGAAAATCTGAAGAAAATGTTCTTTATTAAAATCCTTAACTCAGCTGAAAAAAAAAAAATCCATTCTTCAACAATTAATGTCAGTAACCGGAAAGACACGACTTGACCTTTTAAATGTTGAATGACCGCCACGCAATTTGGCCGTGTCATCAGATGCCAACTGAAATCTCGTTTGATACAGAACAAAGGTCTGATGGCAGCCATTATTTATACCACCGGAAGTTCTCACTTTCTCTTCAACAAAAAGTCGTTTTTCGAAACCGTCATTTACATGTTGAAACATCAAATATTTCACTCGCTCGTCGCTGGTGCTTAATATACGTTGACAATATCCCCTGTAGAGGGGGTACGACACCCCAAAATAAGGTGTCCTGGATACGATACGAAACTGCATCTGATGGTGAGGTTCCAGTTCTAGAGCTTTAGGGAGTGTTGTGTACCTGTTCATTATCATTACTCCCATGTCAACTCTACACCAGAGTAGTAGTACCCGTTAGTGTCCCATTTACAGTTCAAATAGATCTGTTTGAAAATCGGTAGTGTTAGATAGAAATACTTGATGCCGTATAACTTTAAATTATATTTTTTATTGAGAATAGTTACTGGTGGTTTAGTTTCTTTGTTTAATGGCATATCAACCATTATAGGTTATTTAATGCCAAAGCCATTCTCTTAGAAGAACAGTAGTGGTATTATTTAACCCATAGCTGGGAGGATAAGGGGGTTCATACCTTTCCCAAGGGTATTTGCCCGAAAGTAAACGTAATAGCGCGACTGGAGTTCGAACTCACTTACTACGATTCCGCTGTCCATCGCTTTAACCATTATACCACGAGGACACCCCCTATTATTTTCTAAGAATTACAGTTAGTGATTTAAAATCATATAACTATGTGCAAACAAATGACTATTATTAAATAGAAATTTTTAGTTGAAATCATTCTTTGTATTCGATAGGAATACACGATACCAAATAACTGTGTGTAAATTATTTCTATCAAGAAGAAACTAATATTCAACAAAGGATAATTACAAGCGACTTGAAACGATGTAACAGTGAACAAACAATTAATTATTATTTTATGCAATTATCAATACTTCATAGATCTTCATGAAACCATAGAACTGTATGCAAATTATTTTTACTTCTTGAGAGTTTTTCACATCAGCGACATCTGATGATCTTTCACTAAAGTTTGAGTGACAGCAAGTTTCTTCAACTATCCAGAACCCTTCTCAGTATTCTGGCTGTTCTCAATAATACTGTTGTTTGGATGGTCACCACTCGCCCTCCAACCTCCATGTCCTCCAGTCCTTTAAATAATTCTTTAGTGACTGTACCAAAAGCACCAATCCCGATTGGTATAATCGTCACATTATTATTATTTACACATTAGAGTTTTTCACATCAGCGTAAGCTGATGGTCTTTCACTGGTGATTGAGTGACAGCAAGTCTCCTCAAGTCTCCAGGACTCTTCTCAGTATTCTGGTCGTTTTCAATAATGCTGTTGTTTGGATGGTCTCCACTCGTCTGCCAACTTCCAAGTCCTCCAGGCCTTTTAATAATCCTTTAGTTACCGTGCCAAAAGCACCAATCACAATTGGTATTATTGTCATCTTCATGTTCCACAGTTTTTTCAATTCTCTAGCAAGGTCGAGGTACTTATCTCTCTTTTCACATTCATTCAGTTTTATTCTGTGGTCAGCCGGGACAGCAAAGTCGATAATTTTGCAGATTTTCTTTTTTTTTTTGTTGATTATTATAAGGTCTGGCCTTCTGGTAGAGATTAGGTGATCCGTTTGTATATTAAAGTTCCATTAGAGTCTGTATGTGTCATTTTCAAGGACAGGTGCTGGGTTGTGCATATACCATTTGTTGGTATGGTCAAATTTAAATTTCTTGCACATTTCCCAGTTGATCACCTTGCCTATTATTATTATTATTATTATTATTATTATTATTCCTTGCCAGTTTTTCACACCAGCGCTAGCTGATGAGCTTGCAATTGAGTTTGAGAAAGAGCAAGTCTTCTCAAGTTTACGGGACTCTCCTCAGTATTCCGGACTATCTTAGTTATAATGTTGTTTGGATGGTCTTGGAATGTCCTCTAATTATCAGCTCTTCCAGTCTCCTTACTAAGCTTTTGGGAACTGCTCCAAGTGCACTAATCATAATTGGTATCACCGTCACTTTCACGTTCCATAACCTTTTCAGTTCCCTGGCAAGGTCCACTATTATTAATATTATAATAATTATTGTTTTTATACTATTCCATGCTAGCTTTTTCCACCAGCTGCATTAACTGATGGTCTTTCCCGGGATTCTGAGTGACAGCAAGTTTCATCGTCTCCAGGATCCTTCTCAGTATCCTGGCCGATCAGGATAATGCTGCAGTGTGGATGGTCTCTGCTCTTCCTCTGATTACAAAATCTACTAGTCCATTTACTAAGCCTTTGAGGATGGTTCCGAATGCTCCAATTACAACTGATATTACCATCACCTACATGTTCCATAACGTTTTCAGTTCTCAGATAAGATCTACGTACTTATCTCTCTTTTCCCTTGCTTTAGTTTTCAGTTAGTGGTCCGCCTGGACGGCAAAGTACATTATTATTATTATTATTATTTACTCATTAGAGATTTTCACATCAGTTTTAACTGATGGTATTTCAGTGGAGTTTGGGAGACAACAAGTCTCCTAAAGTCTCCAGGACTCTTTTCAGTACTCTGGCCGTTCTCAATAATACAGTAGTTTGGATGGTCTCCACTCGTCCCCCAATTTTATTATTATTATTATTATTATTATTACTCATTAGAGATTTTCACATCAGCGTTAGCTGATGGTTTTTCACTGGAGTCTGAGTGACAGCAAGTCCCCTCAAGTCTCCAGGACTCGTCTCAGGATTCTGGCCGTTCTCAGCAATGCTATCATTTGGATAGTCTCTACCCGTCCGCCAAACGTTTAAATTTTTGTTTTCTAGTTGTTGTCATTCTATCGTCTATCGTGTTATCCGTATTGTTTCTGATGGCTCTAATTAGTCATCGTTCGTGTTTTTCTATGTAGTCTTCGAGCCGTTGTATCGATGCGTCAACGCTGTCTTCGATGCTGGTAAATCCTCTTCCTCCCTCTTTTCTAGATACATATAGTCTGTCAACGTCATCTCTGGGGTGTAATGCCTTATGCATGGTCATTAGTTTTCTTGTTCTTTGGTCCATTTGTTTAAGTTCTTCTCTGGTCCACTTGAGAAAGGGTCCCGAATATCTAACTAGGGGCACAGCCCAAGTATTTATTCCTTTAATGAGGTTTCTGCTGGAGAGTTTTATCTCGAGTAGTTTTCTCGTTCTCCTGAGATATTCTTTTAGGATCTTGTCTTTCATTTGCACTTGTTTGATGGTGTCAGCCTCCAAGATACCCAAGTATTTGTAGGTTTCCTTTTCTTCGAGCGTTCTAATTTGGTCGTGATTTGGTAGTTCCATTCCGTCAGTCATATGTCGTTTGCCACTTTTCATGACGAGCATGGCACATTTTTCTACGCCAAATTCCATTCCTATGTCCTGGCTGTATATTCTAACGGCGTGTATGAGAGTTTCCAGTTCTTCTTCATTTTTTGCAAATAATTTAATGTCTTCTATGTACATTAGGTGATTGATCTTCTCTTGCGATCTGCTGACTTTGTATCCAGCTGCGCATTTTCTGAGTATGTGTTTCAGTGGCATCATGGCTATTATGAATAGTAAGGGTGATAGTGCATCTCCTTGGAAAATCCCTCTTTGGATCTTTGTTTCAGATATGCTTCTTCCTCCTGCTGTCAGCTCCACTCTCTAGGTTTGCATGGTCTGCTCGATGAAGTTTATGACTTCATGTGATATTTTGTACATTTTGAGACAGCTTTGTCGGACCATATCATATGCCTTTTTGTAGTCAATCCAGGCCATAGCAAGATTTTTCCGTCTTGTCTTGCTCTCATTTAGGATGTGTTGATCTATGTAGAGTAAGTCTGCTGTGCCTCTGGATCCTTTGCGGCATCCTTTCTGTAAGTCAGGGAACAATCTGCGGCTTGTTAGCGAGTAGTAGATCTTTTCCCTTACTTGTGCTGTTAGTGTTTTTCACATATTTGGTAGGCAGGTTATCGGTCTGTAATTGTTTAGCGCAGTTCCTTTGCTTGGGTCCTTTTGGAAAAATATAGTCTTTCCTTTGGTCCTCCGTTCAGGTACTTGTGCGCCTTCTAAGCATTCGTTCATTTCTAGTGCTAGTCTGCCATGAATGGAGGTGAATTTCTTGAACCAGAAGCCATGTATTCCATCATGGACTGGCGCTTTCCAGTTTGATATTCTTTTTAGTGTTGTTTTGAGTAAGTCGGTGTGTATTTCCGTTTTGGGGCCTTCTTCATTTACCTCTACTTCTCTTGTAATATTGTTTATCCAATCAGCATTTTCTTTATGTTTCTTTGGTTGCCATATTTTTGTCCAAAATCGTTCGGTTTCTTTTATATTTGGTTGTTGGTATGTTTTCGTGTCACTCCCTCCCAATTGTTGATAGAATTTTCTTTCGTTGTTTTGATAGGTCCAGTTTTGTCTGTATTGTTTTACCCTTTGTCGATATCTCTTTAATCTTCCTTCTTTGGCCAGCACTTTCTGGTTTATTTCCTCAAGTTGTACTGTTACTTTCCCCTGTGTTGCCTGTTCCTTTTTCCCGCTTATTTCAGCGCCTTCAGTTTTTTTATTTGAGTTTCCAGTCAAATTTCCCATCCCGATTTTGACAGTTTCTTCATGCTTTTTGAGGGGATCCCAATTTTCTCACAAACTAATTTTGCACCTGCATAGATTAGTTTATTTAACTCGGTTATATTATTCGTCGATATGTAAGGTAGTATGTGATTCATTTTATTCGTTTCTATCTTAACTGTTTTCCATTCTATGTTTCTTAATGAAGGTAGAATAGTCTTTTCACTACTCATGATTCTCTTTACATTTTCTAGATTTATCTTTTGTTCTTGTGATAGTGTTTCTTCCTGGTTGCTTGATAGTGTATCGTTTGTGGTGTTTTCATTTGTCGAAGTTTGCAGTTTTTTCGTTGGATTGTTTTTGTTTGACACCACTTGATGTGTCTGGTGCTGTGTTATAGGTTTGTTGATGTGTTTTGGGGATTTCTAGTAATTCAAGGTCAGAAAACCAGCCCTTCTTAACTATTGTTTTAACTTGATCGGCTAGCCTTTGGCTAGTTGTTTGAAATGTCGAACATTCTTGCCAGATCTCTATCATTCTTTTCCTGCATCCTCTTTGTGAAGGGTTGCTCCTAAAATAGCATTGTAGTGCAAGTTGATTCTCTTCCCTAGTCCATGTTTTGCGTTTAGGTCTCTGATCGTTGTGGTTTGTTATGTCGTTGTTTATGTACCTGAAAAAAGAGCGGCCAACATTCGTAGGATGACGAACGGATCTCCCATGTTGGCTATTAGGAGAGCACCTGCCAATCATGACACCCAGGCCTACTGCCTAGGTCTCACGTTGTGTAATATTGTGATTTGACATTTTATCATGGATGGTATAATGTGGCTATACTAGGCCCAGGGGTTGTTTATGATCTGCGCGCTTGACACAGATGTAACCAAGAACAGCTATGATGGCTGTACATGAACAGCAGGCCACAAAAAAAAAACCCTTTCCCGTTAAGTTTTAACTTGGTAAAAGTCCAAGACTATCATACTGTGAAGAGTTTTCCTTCCCGTTCTATTTTTGTTCCTAGCTTACTTGTGTTTGTTTTCAAACCAGTATTCTGAAAATTGGCACTATCACGTGTTATGGTTCGATATTTTTTACTAAAATAGAATTTCGCGGTCCAACAGTGAAGAATTGTTCTCAGCTTATTAGTAAATTGATTCATTTAAAGCACATAATATACAGCAAAGGTTTTTACTACTGAACGTTGAATAAAAAATCAAATATGTATTTTTAAAATGAAAAGTTTAGTAGACCAATATTACTAACCTCTTTGAAAGACTTTTGGAAACGGATGACTTCCTACTTTGGTACCTTTTAACAAATGCTCGCTAAAATTATTTTTCTAATTTTACTAGCATTTGTATACTAATTGCCCTCCCCTATTTCACGGCCAGCGGTGGGGGGGGGAATACTTTCTACTTTTGATTTGGTACTTCCTTTCCTTCTATCTTTTAGGGCTGGTGTTAACACACGTGCTAGGCTAGATTAGTCTCTTTTTTTTTTTCGTTTTTCTTTAAATTTGGAATTTCGCCGTCCAACAGTGAAGCTTTTCCTGAAAGAATTATTCTCAGCTTATTAGTAAATTGATTCTTCATTTAAAGCACATAATATACAGCAAAGATTTTTACTGCAGAACGTTGAATAAAAAATCAAATATGTATTTTTAAATGCAAAGTTTATTTGAACAATATTACTAACCTCTTTGAAAGACTTTTGGAAACGGATGACTTCCTATCATTATTATTATTATTTACTCATTAGAGTTTTTCACATCAGCGTTAGCTGATGGTCTTTCACTGGAGTTTGAGTGACAACAAGTTTCACCAAGTCTGCAGGACTCTTCTCACTATTCTGGCCGTTCTCAATAATGTAGTAGTTTGGATGGTCTCCACTCGTCCACCAACTTCCAAGTCCTCTAGTCCCTTTAGTAATCTTTTAGTTACTGTTCCAAACGCACCAATTGCAATTGATATAATTGTCACCTGCATGTTCCATAGTTTTTTCCATTCCCTAGCTAGGTCGTGGTATTTATCCTTCTTTTCACATTCTTTCTGTTTTATTCTGTGGTCAGCCGGGACAGCAAAGTCGACTATTTTGCAAGTTCTCTTCTTTTTGTTGATTATTATTAGGTCTGGTCTTCTGGCCGAGATTAGGTGATCCGTGTGTATATCAAAGTCCCATAGGAGTTAATGCGTGTTATTTTCTAAGACAGGTTCTGGGTTGTGCATATACCATTTGTTGAATGGTCAAATTTAAATTGTTTGCACATCTCCAACTGGATCACCTTGCCGACCCAGTCATGTCTAGTCTTATATTCCTTCTGCGCTAATTTGCTACTTTCGCTTATTATGTGATTGATGGTTTCATCTCTGTCACTGCATAGCCTACATTTGCTATTTTGCTGCGTCTTATCTATTCTCGCTTTGATTTGATTGGTTTTTACGGCGTTGTCTTGTGCTGCTGTTTGGAGAGATTCTGTTTTTCTCTTAAAGTTTCCTTTTCTTAGCCATATCCAGGTTTTGTCGTGTGAGATGTTCTTTATCAATCGTTTAAAACGTCCATAGAGTCGTTATTATCCTTATTTACTCATTAGAATTTTTCACATCAGTTTTAACTGGTGGTATTTCAGTGGAGTTTGAGACACAGCAAGTCTCCTCAAGTCTCCAGGACTCTTCTCAGTACTCTGGCAGTTCTCAATAATGCAGTAGTTTGGATGGTCTCCACTCGTCCCCCAATTTTATTATTATTATTATTATTATTATTATTATTATTATTATTATATGCGAGTTTTTCATATTAGCTTTAACTGAGTACTTTTCACTGAATCCAGTACAACAGCAAGTTAACGTAGATATCCATGACTCTTCTAAATATTTTAGCTGATCTTAACAAGACAGGCTGTGTTCTTCAGCTTTGGATAGGCAATCATTCTTGGAGAAGGGAAACTCTGGATTCAATTCTGTTTTTAATTGACTTATTATTATTATTATTATTATTATTATTATTATTATTATTATTTCACTGCTTGCAAGTTTTTTACACCATTTTTAACTCATAATTTTCCCCTGAAGTCTGAATGACAGCAAGTATTCACGGGTTTTCAGAACTTTTCTAAGTATTCAAGTTGATTTCAAAAGAGCTGTAGTCTTAGTGATCTCTTTTCCTGGCCTTTGATACAGTTTTTTGGGGCACCAGCTAAAATTGGCATCTTCATCACCGAAAGATACCATATGACCATGACTAGAGGTCCTCTAAAGGCCTTCTTGTTTTGGGTCCCTGATAAAATTTAAAAAAACCCAAAAAACAATTAAAATATAAAACAAAGATTTGTCTATTTTCAGAACAAATGGCTCTCCTTTGAACTAGTCTGAAACAATTTCGAGTATTTGGGTCCTTTGAGTTGAAGTGGATCTTTAAAATTCGATTTTCATTGAAGATACCGAATGTATAGAATCATAAAAGCTTCTGAAACTTTCAGAAGAGCTTGGATCATCAAAACATCTGTAGAGAATTATATAAACTTTGAAATATAGAGTTGATGAAGAATTACAAATGCTTTTGTTGTGCCCTAATAAAGCTACTTGGTAATAAATGATATACGAAGACCTTTAATGAATAAACACATTGGTAAGTAAACAAACTGAAGGCAAATTAAACCAAAATACTTTCGCTGTGTACAGCTTTGCTTCATTTCTTTACTCTTTTTTACAAGAAATACTTTGTTTCGTTGAATTCACAGCATATATCGCTCAGAGGGTATAAAACGGAGTCATAAGACTTAAAAGGTTCCAATAATTATTACGCTTTTGATCTCCATACATAATAAGCCACATGATTGCCAAGTAATGTAAACAAAACAGGCAAATTTTTTTTATGTTAAAAGAGATGAAAGTAGGTTTTTGGTTTCTTTGTAAGATGGCGTATCAACCTTGGTGGGTTATTTAATGCCAAAGCCATCTTTGTAAAAGAACAGTATTGCTACTATTTCACACCTAGTTTGGGACAGGAATAAGGGGATTTATACCTTTCCCAAAGGTATTAGTACGAAAGTGGGCGTAATAGTGCGACTGGATTTCGAACTCGGTTACTTTGACGTCGGAGTCTAGCACACTAGCCACTTCCTCATTTAGGATTTTTTTTTCTGATGAAAAGAAAAAAAATTGAAGGGACAATTTTACATTTTTGATTTATGTTTTAAATATAATTTGTGAAGTTGCGCTCCCCCAAAAAACACGCATTTTTGAGCACACCTATAAAAAGTAATAAGTAAAGTAAAGTTGGTGACCGTAGTCGAGTAGAAGGCTCCTTTTTCAATATCTACTACACGAAGGTGTAGGGGAGGGCGCTACTCCTTTCCCTTTGATACGTACCTTATAATGCTAAGTGTTAAGCAAGGAGGTATCAAGTACCATTTTTAAAGTCTTTGGTATGACGCGATCTGGGATTGAACCCTGGTCTCCCGGACGATTGGCGAACACTCTACCCACTTCACAAATGAGCCGGTAATTAATGGTATATATATATTGGAATTTTTGGCTCTGGGAATTTTCCAGTTAAACTTAAACCCCGATTTTACTTATCTGGAAAAGAATTTCCCTCACTTATTACTGATATTCCTTTGTCTATATTTTCTCATTGAATTTTTCATCCTCCTTTTCATTATGGAAAACATCCGGTGGTTTTCCCAAGGCATTTCTTTTTGTTTTGTTTTTCTCAGATAAACATAATTTATAAGCTTAACACATAAATGCCGTTGTTGATTATTCATCGTTGAACTCAAATAAAGAAAACAAAAATCTTGACTTGCCATATTTGTTAGACTGGAGATTAACTTGGAATTTTGATGTATTCATCAGATTTGAGGAGTACAAACAGGGCAGGATTTACATATAGGCTGCTATGAGCTGCAACCGAGTGGTCCCAAGACTAGAAGTCCACCCCCCAATTAGATCAAAAGAGATTTATTTATTTTCATATTTTATGGGGCTTCTTTGAACTAATTTGAAACAATTTAGAGTATTTGGACCGCTCAAGTTGGAGTGGGTGTTTTCAATTTTTGTCGAATTGATTTACATAAAGAAAGCACCTTCTAAAAATATATCTTGTTTTTTTATTGAGATGAAATGGGAAGAACATACGTATTAAGGGATCCTAAATCCTACTAGTGCAAGGAACCCTTTAGGTCTAAATCTGCCTGAGTACAAATGTAGACATTTGAGAAGGAGTGACATTTTTCATAGATTTTTGGACACGCTGAGCTTTTTAAACTTAGTGTAGAAACAGGTTTAAGAGAAGAAAAAAGCTTAAGACGGTTCGACATACGTACCTGGCTTTTTATCTGGACCGTCTGGCATTCGTGTCAGATGGGGTATCAGAGTCAATGATAGATTCGAGGGCGAATGGCCCCCGACCTCTGCCGGGCTACTTTCGGGTGGGTGATGAAATCTTTGACAAACAAAGCATAGCACTAGACCTCCTGGTCTAGTTTAAACCTATGAACAGGCATACTTGCTGGATTCACGTTACATCAAGTGATTCCAAGTCCAGCAGGATCATCCGGCTTACATGGCACTAAATGAACCTATAATCAGCATAGTCTATCTGGGCCCGAGTCTCGACTCGTGCCCAACCTCCCCTTCTCTAAAACCCTAACTATAAAAAAAAAAGACCTTGTGTCAAATCCTGTCTAGTGAGAGGCAGAGTTAAATACATTTAGATAGTTCGGCATCGTTTTCGGTCTCTTTCTAGCATTTTCTATGCCATTTCGTGTCATGAAGATGGAGATAGCTTCTGTATGGAAAGCAGTGGGAAATTCTATTAATCCTTTCTCTTGTCAGTGCAAATCCAGTCTCGCAAGACTGAGAAATCCAATTGAATAATTGGATGAACATTTTAAGTCTTTGAAAAACTAGTTTCCTATCTCTGATTCTTGATCTAGTACAAAAAAAAAGTTTGATACCACGAGAGTAGGACTGTTGGCAGACTATACAGGAAGTTCCTATGGCAACACCTCTCAATTAGACGAAAGACGTGAGTTCACGTGTCTGTTGAACAGTATTTAAACAAGAATCATGTTCTTATATTTACTCAAACCCTCTTTCAAATGTTCTTATGTTAGGGCTGCATGCATTGAGAACCAAATCCTTGTTTGTAGCCTAGTCGGCTGGGGTGGGATGGGGGTCTGCAGAATACACCGACTATATCTCTTCTGAGGGGTAAGACTCTTTCAACGAGTATCCTGATTATGACATTTAACAATCTGATGGTGAGGCTATAGTAATGCTGGAGTTCTGGGAAATGCGGAGTACTTCTTTATTGCCATCACTCCCATGTCCACTCTTGCCCGGATTGGTAGCACTTGATATGGTCCTATCTATGGGTTAAATAGATCTAAACTGTCTACTTATGCTAAACTGAATTGTTTGAAATAGAACTGTTTTTACATTTAACTGTATGTAAATACAGTTGGAGGTGTCTGTGGTGTAATGGTTATCGTCGTAGGAAATAGACACAGCGACTCGAGTTCAAATCCTGGACGAGACTGATTGCATTTCACATAGCACTAATACCCTTGGGAAAGGTATGAATCCAAATAGTAAACGAGTTCGATCTCCAGTCATGCTATTACGTTCACTTTTGGACTAATTCCCCTCGGGAAAGGCATGAACTCCCTTAGCCAGCAGCTATGGATTAAATAGTACCATTGCTCTTCTTCTACAAGGATGGATTTTGCATTAAATAATCCACAAAGGTTGATATGCCATAAAATAAAGAATCAAAACCATTTATTTGAGCTATGAAATGTGAATCCTATTTCATTTTTTTTCTGTTCAGCAATTCAACGCATTTGGCAAGTTTCTCCAGCATTTATAGAAAATTCAATAAAAAAGATTTTGGTTGATTAATTTTAACGGCATGTCATCCCATCCAGAGTTATTTTATGCTTCGAGAATAGTCCCCTCAGTTTCTATTCTCGATTCATGGTTTACTGAAACATCAATTAGAAACTATGCGACAGGAATAAAACAATTATAAAGAATGTATCAGAAATTAAAAAATAAACAAACACTGTTCATATTTTAAACATTCGTCTCAAAAATGGGTACTTACGGCGTTCGTTAGTACTTTTAAGATCATTAGTTGTCTAAATTTCTGAGACGAAGGGTTTTCGGACTATTGTCTTCATCTTTATTGTTATTTCCACAACCTTTCGGCCGATATGTCCTCCGGTCTTCTTCAGGTGTTTATAGAACTCGGGAACCTTCACGGAACTTCGAACTACGCCCTTTATTGAATCCACGGGGGTTGCCTGTTCTGATTCCGTTAGCCATAACCGGGTACAAGTGTTAAATATTCCTGTATTGTCACTCATCTGCAGTCAGGATTGAACCTGCAACTTCTAGATGATTGTCTCCTTAGAAGCTTAGCAGGACACATAGCGTAACGGTTATAGGCGTTGGTTCCCCGTGGTTTTCTGATCATGTTTAAATTTTGGTGTCTTATTTCCTAGTTTATCAGGTTTAGTCTGCAAAAAATATACAAACGTTGGGCACTCAGTGAAATTCATACTCACCATAGACCGTAAGACTAACTTTTGAACTAATCACTGCTCAATGACAAAATATCGTGTTCAGATATTTCTGCTTTAATTAATTGATTGATTTTAACGGCATATCAACTCGTCAAGGATTATTTCATGTCTAGAGGATTGGGAATCCTGTTCATTGTACGTTCATAATTATATGATATACGCCCATAGAGAAATGATATTAAGTATTCCTATCTAATACAAATAATTTGTACACTGTTGTATGATGTCAACTATTCCTAAAATTAATAATTGTATGTTTTTAAGTAATTATCTTTATTTAATGATGTTCATTTGTTTGCATACAGTTATATAGTTTCAAGTAACTGATAAAAATAATCCTTAGTAAAAAAAACCAAAAAACCAAAAAAACCTACTGCTTCAACTCTTCTTAATACAAATGATTTATTGTTTTATGGCAAAAAGAATTCCTATCTAATATGAATAATTTCTAAACTGATTTATAGATGGAGCCTTAACAGGTATTGCCACTACCAGTCAGAGTTGAACTGGGAGTAACTGCAATGAAGGGGTACTCTACACTTCACAAATCTCCTGGACTAGAGCCTTACGATCAGATGCAGTTTAGTTTCATATGAAGGACACCACTTTTTTTAAGGGGATCTTAATCCTCCGTGGGGGATACAGTCAGTGTATTCTAAACCCCACAGACAGCGATGGGGTGCATATGTTTTAGCCAGAATTACTGCCGGTACTTTTTGATGTCGATTGTACGTTTTTTACATCGTCCGAAATATTTGATACATTTTGGCAAAACATTCTTGTTCATTTGTGTTTTATCATTGATTTTTTTGGGGTAATCTTCAAAGTTTTTGTTTGTCGAAATTCTATATTGATGTTGGCATGTACCATTGAAGCGAGAATAAATAATGAAGAAAATCTATCAGTGAGATTAAAAAGTCCAGGATTAAAATAAAAAAAAGAAAAAGAAAAAGAAATTCAATATCTACCAGGCACTGTCAAAATCTGGGCATCATGACTTACGGACAATAATCGACGTTTCCCATGCAGCAAGTCTCTACTCTTCACGACGTCACCATCTTAAGCGATGACGGACCTGTTCAGTTCTTTAAGAGGTCACCAATTAGGACCAGCAAGTATTGTAAGTAATGAGCGACAGGTCAAGCAGAATCTATAAATAATAACTAAATAAACAGGCAAAAACTCTGTAATATGATACTTTGATAGATTGATTTTAACGGCATATCAATCTGCCTTCGGTTATTTTATGCCGAGAAGTTACGAAATCACGTTCATTGTACATTTACATTTTTTGCGTTGTTATTTTTAAAAGGCTTTTTTTGAACACGGTCCACATCAAATATCGTCATATACATGTCACCCAGGTCATACCCCACCTGGAGGACATACAGTCGGCATATTTTAAGCCTTGGCTCTGTTGAGTGTAAAACCTTTAATAGGATAAAAATATTTTATCATATAAAACAAAAAGAAGTGGAGAAAAGAAGATTTTTTTATTAAAAAGATTCATTTCTTTAGCATTTTATCTGATTTTCAATAAAAGCAACAGACCAATTTATGAAGAAAACAGAAAAACATAATTCAAACAGGTGAATTTATGATGATGTAAAGTCACGTTAAACGTTTCGGTTTCAGTAACCATCATCAGGACTTGGATATCAGAATAGTTTACATAGCGATGGATGCTTGTTGAGATAACCGGAGCAAATAAAATGTATACAACGAAAAGATACAAATGTGCACATAGCGTTCATAATTTTCTGCTTTTTTTCTTTATAAAGTTAAGTTAGCGACCATAGTCGAGGGTGACCCGAAGGCTCCCTTTTCGATAGCTACTACACCAAGGTGTAGGGGAGGGCGTTACTCCATTCCCGGATTGCTCCACTTTACCCTTGAACCGTACCTTATAATGCTGAGTGTTAAGCAAGGTGGTATCAAGTTCCATTTTTAAAGTCTTTGGTATGACTCGACCTGGGATTGAACCCAGGTCTCCCGGGCCATTGGCGAACACTCTAACCGCTGGGCCAATGTCCCGGTTTTTCTTTATACTGTCGGATTTTGATTCATATTTACTTTCAGACCAACTTATCATAAATATCTATGTAATTATATTCTATAGATTTGTTGTATATATTAACCTAACCTCTTCCCAAGAAGCATGTGACATAAGGTCTTTTTTAAGCGGAATATAGCCGGTTTGATTTCAAAGTTTTCCTTCTCCAAGATTAGTTTCCTAAGAAAGTCTAAAGAACCCAATCTGTCTTACTATTTCCTCATAGTTGGATAGAAGAACAGATGGGTTCATGCCTTTCTCAAGAGGACTGGGGCGAAGTAAAAGGCTAACCGCCTTGTCCAGGATTTGAACTCAGGTCACAAATTCCATTTTACTAAGGACGCTTCTATCAATTTACTGTAGATCATATATTGATTATAAGCGCGGAAAATAGAAACGGAAAGCCGAATTTACTCAAATCCTTTTGGAAAAGGCATGAATCGGTCTCGTTCCCACCAGACTGTGGGAAAATCTGTTGAATAGATTGGATACTGAATTTAAGATTAGGAGCTGGACTCCCAGAGGCAGTTCTTTGTTTTTCTGGTAACTACAGTGACTAAACAAGTGTCTTGCTCTTATTTAGACCCTGAGGTGAAGACTTGCTGCATGGATAACTGTTTTTCATATAACATTTTCCTTGTCCACTAATTAGTAGAGCAGATTGGGTTCGTTAGCCTTGGTTCGAAAACAGTCTAAGAGAAGGAAAAAGTCAGTATTCAAACCAGCTTTACTCCGTTGAAAACAACTGACCTTGTGTCGTCACATCCTTCTTGGAGCGGAGGAGTAGAGAAATTACAGACTAGTACAGTTTATCTCATAAACAACAGGATTATGTAGATATAGATTGACACTTTTACTATGGCATTCGAGATGTGGCATCAGTTGTACTTGATTAAAATCCTTTTAACTTCATCAATCCAAAGAAAATTGAATAAAAAAGAAAAACATGAAATGACAAAAAGAAGAAAAATCGAGGGAGAAAGAGAGAGAGAGAGAGAGAGAGAGAGAGAGAGAGAGAGAGGAATTAAGTTATCTAGTCTAACTAGTTATTACCTGCGAAATTTTTTTGAAAGATTTGTTAAATTTTAGACGGTGATATTGGTGCATTTGATATATATATATATATATATATATATATATATATATATATACAAGGCTCATTAAATAAGTTTCCAGACTTCTTTCGTATGGGCACTTTAATTGATTGTACACACATGAAACTCTAGTCCCCTTCGTAATAATCTCCTCCGGCTGCAAAGCACTTGTTGTAACGTTCCAACAACTTCTGGAAGGCCCCATGGAAGTCCTCTTCAGTGAGCGTGTCAATGACCTTCGTCACAGCCTCTTTCATCTCCTCAATTCTCTCATAACGACAGCCTCTGAGCTTAGGGAATAAGCAAAAGTCCCAGGTAGCAAGATCTGGACTATAGGAAGGGTGAGGAAGTGTCTTGATACCCATCTTGGTCAAATAGTCTGTGACAAGGATGGAGTTGTGGACTGGTGCATTGTCCTGGTGGAAATGCCACTGACCCGATTTGAAGTGTGCTGGCCTCTTCCCAAGGAATCTCTTCCTGATATTCCTTAAAGCCTCAACATAGTATTCCTTGTTGAGTGTCTGTCCAGTGCATGAAGATCATGCCAGTGCTGTCAAAAAAAGGGATCATCAAAAGTTTGTGGGTGGATTTGCTCTGTCTGGCCTTCTTGGGTCTGGGAGAGCTAGCATACTTCCACTGGGAACTCTGTCTCTTGGTCTCTGGGTCATAGTCGTAGATCTAGCTTTCATCGCAGGTCACCAGATCATCAAGAACTGCGGGATCTGAATTGATCTGCTCGACCATCTCCCTGCTGTCATGACAACATCTTTCTTTCTGATCTTCTCTGAGCACTCTTGGGACAAACTTCGCGCAAATCTTCCGCATCTTCAGTTTCTCACGAATAATTGTGTGTACAGTTCCCACACTGACATCAAACTGTGCACTTATTGTCTCTGTAGACACACGACGGTCCTTATCCATGAAATTCTTTATTTGGCCCATCAACTCTGGTGTTCTGACTTCCTTACTCCTCCCACACCTCACATTATCCCTCACAGACTCATGCCACTCAAAAACTCAGGCTAGATTTATGCAAGATGGTAGAAAAGCAGTCTGAAGCATTCCATACGTTTCTGTGGCATTTTTTTTTTTCAAATTTAAAGCAGAATTTTATTGCATATCGTTCTTCTAAAGTGTCCTCACGTCCAGATTGCATTTTTGAAATTCACCAGCTGTGACAATCAGGCTTTAGTAAGGTTTATTCCAATTGCTGAAATCATGAAAATTTGCCAATCATCTTTTAAGATGTATAGCAATAACATAAGGAATTTTCAAGAGTCTACGACAAATTTAAATGACTGTACAAAAAGTATGGAAACTTATTGAAGGCACATCGTATATATATATATATATATATATATATATATATACATATTAGTTATATCCAGTCAGCATCCGAAGACAGTGTGTGTGGATTATTCTTGTATAGAATATAAGAGGAATATCATATAAATCTATGTGAGTGCTCGATGTATGGCTATTGTTACATCTCTTAATTCTCTTGTAGGTATATAACAAATTTCACATTCAGAGCGTATATAGTGCAATTTGCTGTTCTGCAACCTCAAGTCTAACATGTAAAAAGTCATCTGATGCGATGGAGAGTATAATATTATTCTCTGGCGAAATAGATTTATAATGACAACTTAACCAGGTTTGAGTTTCCTTCTAATTGCACCATATATATATATATATATATATATAATCCAAGGAGAAAATCCAAGGGGTAGGAATATCCATTTTGAGTGATCGATGTCAACAGCTATTGTATGATTAATTTGGGATTAAAAATACATCAAAACTCAACGTGAAGAGCTGAAAAATTCTTCATATGTTGTTAACCCTGCTCTTTCTTCGGTGGAAAGTCCCAAAATGTTTGACACCTTTGTTGCCTTTGCGATTGACAAGAGTGATTTGGAAAAACTTCGTTTGCTTAATATAAACAGAAATCTGAATCTAGAAAGACGTTAGCTTTGCCTTCCGGTGATAGGCTGCTGACCGAATCATTGTGAGGAGATAGTGAGTTTAGATAAAGCATTTTTTGTTGTTGTGAGATTAAAAAAAAATGAAGACGTATTTAAATTGTATCGTTGTATACCGACCTTTTTATCAGTTACTGCAAATAGATCTCCACGAATAAGCGGATATTATTTATGATACTTTGCATAGCTGACCTTTCTCCACAACTAAAGATACCAAAGCTATCTGCCAAATTTATATTACGGTAGCGCGTTACCATGGATACAATATTGATTCATTTAGCTGGGTATTTTGCTGCAGTGTTTAAACTACTTTAACTAAGTGTTCAACATCATTTTTACAACACTGTCATTTCTGGAAAAGACATAACCAATTCTCTAAGAGACTGAGAGATTTCTGTTTTGAATTGTTCTTCATTACTGATACAATAGAATTGTTAGAATTCTTGTGAGAGAGTCTTTTGGTACCAGTCGGCTGGGGCTGTAGAATACACTGACTGACACCCCACCAACGAGTATCCTGCTATATGACACTAAACAGTTTGATGGTGAAGTCCCATTAATGCTGGGGCTTTGGGGAATACGGAGCACCCCTTCATTGCCATTGTTCCCAGGTCCACTCTGGCCCGAAATGGTAGCACCTGATAGAGGCCTATCTAAGGGTTAAATGGAGCTAACGGCGTACTTATGCTAAACGAAATTGTTTGATTAAACTGAATAGCTTGAAATAGAAATGTTTTTGGCAATTAAACCGTACTTACATTGAAACTGCGTGCATATGATGAACTGATTTACTTCAAATAGAACTGATTTTGAAATTGAAACTGTATTTACACTAAACTGAATTGTCTAACATAGAACTGTTTTGACATTTAACTGTGTGTAAACAAAATTAGAACTGCTTGATTAAACTGAATAGCTCGAAATTGAAATGTTTTTCACAATTAAACTGTACTTACATTTGAACTGTGTGCTTATGCTAATTCTTTCTTAACATTTGGTAGAATGGTTAAATTTCAATTTTTTGCGTAATTCCCAGTGGATTACTTTTCCCACCCTGTCGTTTCTAGTCTTATTCTCTCTTTGCGTTTGTTTACTACATTGGCTCAGAATATGATCAATCGTTTCATCTCAATCATATAATTTACACTTGATATTATCTTGCATATAACCGATTTTCACTTTAGTATCATTGGTCCTTATGGCGTTACTTTCCGTTGTTATTAGAAGAGATTAAATTTCTCTGTTAAATTTTTCTTTTCGAAGCCATGTCCAAATCTTCTGTGTGAGAGTTTGCCTGTTTGTCTCTTGAAATACCTATACAGATGTTTTATTATTATTATTATTATTATTATTATTATTATTATTATTATTATTATTTTACACCTTTGAGAGTTTTTTCCTCTTTCTTTCTTGACACATAGTGTCTATGTCTCAAGTGTAAGTCGTTCTGCATCAATTTCCTTAGCGTTTGATCTATCTGTCTGAGTTCCTCTCGTGTCCATTTTTAAAAAGGATCCTGTGTATTTTACAAAAGAGACTGCCGAAGCATTTATTTTTAAAAAGGTCCTCGGTTTTTTACAAGAGGGACTGCCAAGGCATTTACTTTTAAAAAGGTTCTCTGTGTTTTACAAGAGGGACTGCCAAGGCATTTATTTTTAATAAGGGTCCTGTGTGTTTTACAAGAGGGACTGCCTAGGCTTTTATTTTTAAAAAGTGTCCTGAGTGCTTTACAAGAGGGGCTGCCTAGGCTTTTATTTTTTAAAAGGGTCCCGTGTGTTTTAGAATTGACTCTTCCAAGGCTTTTACTTTTAAAAAGTTCCTCTGTGTTTTACAAGAGGGACCGCCTAGGCATTTATTTTTAAAAAGGTCCTGAGTGTTTTACAAGAGGAACTTCCGAGGCATTTATTTTTTTATTAGATTTCTGCTGTTGAGTTTGGTTTCGAGAAGATTTATTTTTCTCTTGAGGTATATTTTCCTTCTTTTTCCATCTTCCGTTCTTGATGCTATCAGCTTCTAATATTTCCAGGAAATTGTAATTTTCTTATTTTCCTAGAATCCTGTTTCTCTCCTGATGACTTAATTTAGGATAAGGATTAAGATTAGGTTTCTTGCTCCTGTTATTCCTTTTTTCCTTATTTAATTATAAGCATGGCACATTTTTCAAGGGTCTTTTTTGCTGTTTTTTTTCAACTCTATATTTCTTTGTAGCATTGCGTCATGAACTTTTAAATTTGTTCTGACATCTTGAATATTTTTCCACATTCCATTATCCAAGTTTGCAAGATCATGTATGTTCCTGGTTGTCTATCCATGCAATAGATACATTTTTCTTGTCTTTACCTGAGAGCAGTCGGCTGGGACTGTAAAATACACCGACTGTATCTCAGCAGAGGGCTAAGACCGCCCCCCGACTAACGATTGTTCTGGTATTATACAATCTAATGGTGAGGCTCCAGCCTTGGAGATTTGGGGAATGTGGAGTACCCCTTCATTGCCGATTCTCCCATATTTACTCTGACCTGGAGTGGTAGCACGTGATTGGGTCCTATTTATGGGTCAAATCGAACGAACAATGTGTGCAAACAAATGACTGATGTTAAATTGTGACTGTTATATAGCAATACGTGAAACCATTTAACTGTGTGCAAAAAGAAGACCTAAGGCACGTTTAAGAATGTTATCAACGGAATATGGTAACAAATCATACATATTTTTCATATATATGTACAAAGAGAATTTGGCATTAAATAACCCACAATGGTTGATATGCCATAAAACCAAACCAAACCCAACCAAACCAAATCCTATGAATTTAGTATATATGTATAAAGAAGACGTGGAATTAAATAACCTACAATGGTTGATATGCCATAAAATCAAATCAAACCAAATCCTATATATTCAATATATATGTATAAAGAGTATTTGGCATTAAATAACCAACGATGGTTGATATGCCATAAAACCCAACCCAACCAAATCTTATATATTCAATATATATGTATAAAGAGTATTTGGCATTAAATAACCAACGATTGTTGATATGCCATAAAACCCAACCCAACCAAATCTTATATATTCAATATATATGTATAAAGAGTATTTGGCATTAAATAACCAACGATGGTTGATATGCCATAAAACCCAACCAAACCAAACCAAACCAAACCAAATCCTATGTATCTAATATACGAGGGACATATGATAGGTTTCCAGACTTTTTTCGTGTGGGCATTTAAAATTGTCGTAGACTCGTGAAAATTCCCTATGTTATTGCTATACATCTTATAAGATGTCTGACCAATTTTTATGATTTCAGCTTCAAATGAACAGCTATAGCAGCAATTGGAATACAAACTACTAAAGCCTGGTTGTCACAGCTGGTGAATTTCAAAAATGCAATCTGGACGTGAGGACACTTTAGAAGAACGATATGCAATAAAATTGTGTTTTAAAGTTGGAAAAAATGCCGCCACAGAAACGTATGGAATGCTTCAGACTGCTTTTGGGCCATCTTGCATGAATCGAGCATGAGTTTTTGAGTGGCATAAGAGATTCAAGGAAGGCAGAGAGGGATGATGAGATGTGTGGGAGGAGTAAGGATGTCAATACACCAGAGTTGATTGGCCAAATAAAGAATTTCATGGATAAGGACCGTCGTGTGTCTACAGAGACAATAAGTGCACAGTTTGATGTCAGTGTGGGAACTGTACACACATGTTATCATGACAACAGGGATATGGTCGAGCAGATCAATTCTGATCCCGCAGTTCTTGATGATCTGGTGACCTGTGATGAAAGCTAGATCTACTACTATGACCCAGAGACCAAGTGTCAGAGTTCTCAGTGGAAGTATGCTGGCTCTCTCAGACCCAAGTAGGCCAGACAGAGCAAATCCACCCACAAACTTTTGATGATCCTTTTTTGACAGCACTAGCATGATCTACATGCACTGGGTTCCCACTGGACAGACAGTCAACAAGGAATACTATGTTGAGGCTTTAAGGGAGTTCAGCAAGAGATTCCTTGGGAAGAGGCCAGCACTCTTCAAATCGGGTCAGTGGCATTTCCACTCTGATAATACACCAGTCCACAACTCCATCCTTGTCACAGACTATTTGACCAAGATGGGCATCAAGACATAGTCCAGACCTTACTCCCTCTGACTTTCGCTTATTCCTTAAGCTCAGAGGCTGTCGTTATGAGAGAATTGAGGAGATGAAAGAGGCTGTGACGAAGGTCATTGACACGCTCACTGAAGAGGACTTCCATGTAGCCTTCCAGAAGTTGTTGTAACGGTACAACAAGTGCATTGCAGCGGGAGGAGATTACTTCGAAGGGGACTAGAGTTTCATGTGTGTACTATCAATAAAAGTGCCCATACGAAAAAAGACTGGAAACTTATCGTATGCACCTCGTATGTGTATAAAGAGGATTTGGCATCAAATAACCTACGATGGTTGAAAAGCCATAAAACCAAACCCAACCCAACCAAACTTTCTCTTTACCTCCTTCAGAAGATGTTCAACTATATTTTGTTCTTTTTAATTCTTTTGCAACTTTCTTTCTGTTTTTCTGGATGTAGTCTGCGACTTTTAAGTGCGTAGTTGCTTTCATCTATTAGTAATGCAGTTAGGATTTCTTATATTCTAAGAAAACACGTTATTGGTCTATTTTTGCTTGCGATGATTCTTTTTCAGGGTCTTTTTGTTTGAGGGTAGTTTTTTCTTTTATTTATCTAATTACTATTATTATTATTATTTTGTTCATTTGACAGTTTTTCACTCCAGCATTAGTTGATGGTTTTTCACTTGTGTTTGAGTGACAGTAAGTCTACTCAAATCTCCAGGATTATTCTTAGTATTCTAGCGGATCTCAGCAATGCTGTAGTTTGGATACTCCTTACTCTTTCTCTTATATACAAATCCTTGAGTCCCTGTACCAATCCTTTGGTGACCGTGTCGAGCACTCCAGTTACAATTGGTATCACCGTCACTTTTATGTTCCACAGTTTTTTTTATAGTTTTCTGGTAAGGTTTAGGTACTTATCTCTCTTTTTGCTTTCTTTCAGTTTTACTCGGCGGTCAGTCGCAAAGGCAAAGTCCGCTATTTGAAGGTTCTCTTTTTTGTTGGCTATCACTAGGTCTGGTCGTCTGGCCGAAATTAGGTGATCCGTCTGTATCTCAAAATCTCGGATAACTTTATGTGTTCCATTTTCCAGGACGAATCTTGGGTTGTGCATATAACATTTGTTCTTGCGATCAAATTTAAACTCCTTGCACAGTTCCCAATGGATCACCTTCACCACCCAGTCGTGTCGGGTCTTATACTCTTTTTGCGCTAATCTACTGCGTTTGATTATTATGTGATGGATCGTTTCTTCTCTAACATCCCATACTTCATCATCATCATGTCGCACCATCTGCACGGATATGCCTGACCTTCTCTCGCCTCCTCCCAATTGCTTCTGGCAGGTCTTCAGGGATACATCCCGTATCGGCGCAAAGCTGCTGTATGTAGGTTCGAGTTGGTCGTCTGCCTTTGCACGTTCATGTGAAGGGGTCCACAGGAGTAGATCACTTATGAACTCGTCCCTACTTCTCCAGCATTTTCCTGCAGGTCTGGTTTGTCTAATTTGGATGTTTTTCGTGTTGGGTGGTCGTACAGCTGTTGCTTTGTGGGGTGCTACCTCCAGGATTTCTTAAATATTGCTCGCAGCATTCTTGTGTAGTTGCCGTCAAGCCTTTTCTCCATACGTTTAGTTAACGTCCATGTAGTGCATTTTGTGGCATCTTGTCTATTTTTGCTTTCACAGAGTTAGTTCTTATGGCGTTGTTTTGTGCTGCTATTAGGAGAGTTTCAGTTTCTCTCTTACGGTTTCTCTTTCTTAGCCATGTCCAAGATTAATTTTCTAATGTGAGATTTCGCTTGTTTGTCGCTTGAAATGTCCATACGGTTGTTTTTCTTCCCATTTCTGTTTCCTGGTTATTTTTGTTCTGTTGATGCTTGTATCGTCGGTATTGTTTCTAGTCGCCATAATCAGTCTTCCTCCATGCTTTTTATGTAGTCTTCTTGTCGTTGTATCGATGCATCGATGCTATCTTAAATGCTGGCTAGTCCTCTTCCTCCTTCTTTTCTTGACACATACAGTCTGTCTACGTCTTCCCTAGGATGCGAGGCCTTATGCATCGTCATGAGCTTTCTTGTTCTCTGGTCCATTAGTTGGGGTTCTTCTCTCGCCCACAGCGGGAAGAATATCTTACTTGGTCAAGAGTGAAGATGGAAGAATATCTCGCTTGGCTGCAAGGAGGGTAAGTGAATGAACGTATCGTGCAAATGGAGGAAACACCAGCAGAATTATAAGATAGATCAGACATGGGCATCCTTTTTTGAGAAGTGGGCCACGTCAAGAGACATGGTTCATCATTTGACAGATCGCAATATTAAAACCGTTCAAGTTGATTCATCGTTGAAAGTATTTTGACCGTTTTCACAACAGACGATCACACGTAAGAATCTACTTTCGTAATAGGGAAAAATTCTCTTTGGCAAAAAGATTTTCTATAAAAATTCGAAGTCAGTGAAATTAACAAAGCTGGTGCCTTGCCCATTCGGCTGGGGTGCTGCATTTTTGCAGAGGGGTAAGACCCCTTCCCATCAAGAGTTCTGATATGACACTAAACAATCTGATGGTGAGGTTCCGGTAATGCTAGAGCTTTGGGGAATGCAAAGTACCCCTTTCATTAGGATCGCTCCCAGGTCCACTCTTGCTCGGAGTGGTAGCACCTGATAGGGTCCTAGTGTATGGGTCAAATAGAACTAACAGTGTACTTATGCTAAACTGAATTACTTGAAATAGTACTGTTTTGACATTAAAACTGCGTACTTATGATAATTTGAATTGCTTGAAATATAACTTTTTTGACATTGAAATTGTACTTATACTAAACTGAATTGTTTGAAATGGAACTGTTTTAACATTTAACTGTATGTGGACAAAAACTATACTTATACTAAATTGAATTGCATGAATTAGAACTGTTTTACTTAACTGAATAGCTTGAAATAGAAATGTTTTTGACAATTAAAGTGTCTACCTATGCTAGACTGAATTGTTTGAAATAGAACTGTCTATTTGTATAAAAATGGATTTGGTATTAAATAACCTACAAAGTTTGATATGCCATAAAATACAAACAAACAAACAAACAAATCTTAGCATTGCATCTCCTGATAATCTGACCAGTTATATCTCATCCTCATTACAGCCAGGCTGGTGTGGTACATCTAAGTTCTTTTAATAGTGTAAAACGCTGGGAACATGTCTATAACCATTTTGAAAAAATCTCATTGCTTGGACTTAATCATGGAAGTAAGCATCCACTGAGCCCACACAATGTCGGCACAGCAGCGTCCTCTCTTGAAGCCATTCTGGCATATGGTCTGTAACGAACAATGTTTACTTGGGTAAGACGATATCAGCAAGAAACAAGTACGCCATTTACGTGGCGCATTCAATAAGTTTCCAGACTTTTTTTGTACAGGCATTTAAAATTGTCTTAGACTCTTGAATATTCAGTATCTTATTGCTATACATCTAATAAGATGACTGGTCAATTTTCATGATTTCACGTTCAAATAAACAGCTACAGCAGCAATTGGAATACAACCTACTAAAGCCTGATTGTTACAGCAGGTGAATTTCAAAAATGCAATCTGGACGTCAGGACACTTGAGAAGAACGATATGCAATAAAATTGTGTTTTAAACTTGGAAAAAATACCGCCACAGAAACGTATAGAATGCTTCAGACTGCTTTTCGACCATCTTGCATGAATCGAGCATGAGTTTTTGAGTAGCATAAGAGATTCAAGGAAGCTTGGAAGTCTGTGAGGGATGATGGGAGGTGTGGGAGGAGTAAGGAAGTCAATACACCAGAGTTGATTGGCCAAAGGGCTTGGGTTAGGGTTAGGGTTGCAATGTTGAGGTTTTAAGGGAGTTCAGGAAAAGATTCCTAGGGAAGAGGCCAGCACTCTTCAAATCGGCTCAGTGGCATTTCCACTAGGACTAGGCACGAGTCCTTATCACAGACTATTTGACCAAGATAGACATCAAGATAGTTCCTCAACCTCCCTTTAGTCCAGACATTGCTCCCTGTAACTTTTGCTTATTCCCTAAGCTCAGAAGCTGTCGTTATGAGAGAATTGAGGAGATGAAAGAGGCTGTGACGAAGGTCATTGACACGCTCACTGAAGAGGACTTCCATGGGGCCTTCCAGAAGTTGTTGGAACGGTACAACAAGTGCATTGCAGTCGGAGGAGATTACTTCGAAGGGGACTAGGGTTTCAATAAAAGTGCCCATACGAATAAAAGTCTGGAATATTATTTAATGATCTTCGTATATTATCACCATTAGTTGCTTCTCTCATCAATACAATATTTGAATTTTATCAGTAATATATTTGTCTTCATCTCTATTGTCTTTTTCACAACGTTTTGGTCGTCGTATCCTCCGGCCTTCCTCTGGTGTTCCCTGTTTATCTGGGCATAGAAATGATTTTGGAAATCATTTTTAAAATTTGTCTGTTGATCAAACAAGGCGTGCAAGAACCATGAAGATATTTCGCTTATATGAGAAGCAACCAAGAAGTTTTATGAGATGATTTTTTTCAGTAAGAATTTTCGAACTATTGTCTTCATCTTTATAGATATTTTTTTTTTATCTAACCTTTTTAATTATTGGTTCCGATATTGTATTCATCTCTATACTTGGTCTACTCAGCAGGTCATCGCAGCCCACCATATGTGCCGATTCCTTAAGGCATGTAATCATCCAATGTTTAGCTCAATCAATTATTTCAACTACATCCCAGAGGAGCAAATGGTTTCCCTTTTCCTTCCATATATGGTCCGCCATACCCGACTTTTCAATCTCACCTCGCACTACTGCCTTCCGATGTTCTTCTAGCCTTACTTTTAGGGGGCGACCTGTCTCGCCTTTGTATATTTTACCACAACTGCAAGGGATGGAGTAAAATCATCAAGCTTCGTCTCAGAAATTTAGACCACAATATTTGAACATCAACCCCTGATTGAATCCATTGGACAGGGCATCCTAATCGTACTTTCCGAACCCAAGAAATCCCCAGATCTACCAGCTAACCTGCTACCCATCGAGTTGTAAAATAGTATGCTGAAGATTTTACCCACATTTACTTTGCACTGCAGCCACGATAAAATTGAATACAAAAATAAATAATAAAAATGTACATAAAAGTTGTAAGATTGATTTTTATTTTATTTTTTGACATTACGAAATTTTTATTTTTTCTGAATTTTCTACGCGGGCCATTCTAAAAGCATCGTGGGCTGCAGTTTACACGTGATTGATATCGATACTATAATCGATCATTCCGAATACACCCATTTTTTATAATGAAAGAAAGACCCTTCCTATTTCCTTTAATCTTTCTTTTACAGACACCAGAAACTTTTATTATCATATCATATTTACCAACCCTTCTGCTTGGGCAGGATATGACACTAGGTCAATTTTTTAAGCGGAGTTTGAATTCAGAGTTTTCCTTCTCCTAGACCAGTTGCCTCACCAAGGCTGAAGAAACCAGTCTGCCCTACTATTTACCCATAGCTGGAGGGAGAATAATTGGATTCATACCTTTCCCAAGGGTATTAGTGCTATGTGAAATTGTCTTGTCTAGGATTTGAACTCGTGTCGTCGTGTTCATTTCCTGTGACGATAACCATTACACCACGGGCACCTCCTAACAGAAACTTTTATTATAAGCAACGCCAAGTTTGACGTGATTCACCTGAATTATTCCCATATATTTCATAATTTTTTTTGGACATCTGAAATAATATATTCCTTTTCTTTTTTTTCTCTATATCTACATCTACCTTATTATTTACATCGGTCACAGAATAAACAATGAAAGTAAATTATTAACTAAAGGGTTTGTGTGTGTGTGTGTGTGTGTGTGTGTGTTGATCGAGAGACAAATGTGACTTTCTTGATATGAGAATCAAGATAAATATGTTTACTCTTGATTATTTTGTACTTTCTCAGCTTTATCATAACTTACACCTATTTCCGCTGTGTGTCGCTTTTCCCGTCTTTCACTGACAGCGTTCTCTAATTGATCAAACCAAGCAATATAGGAACAAACTGTTTACCGGAAGTAGTGTTATCTTCCTCATACAAAGTGAGCTAAACTTTGGCTCATACATCTAATTTTCGTCTGAATGGAACTTCCGGATTCGATATAAATTTCTCATTTTACAGCCTTAGCAGAATAAAAATTGCCATAATGGCTAGAGCATGAATAATTGGCTTTATTTCGAGTGTCCGACTCACAATCGAGTCGATGACGTCCGTCAGAGATCAACCCAGCAAGTTTTTTTTCCCATCCCATCTCTCGACGACGCCGCAAAACGGAGGAAGGGGAAAGCGAGGGAGAATGCGGTTGAAAAGGAGGGAGCGTTTTGGTGAATGGGCGTTGAGACTTAATCAGTCTTCGTTCGCGTCAGGTGGCGAACCAACAAAGGAATTATGGTCAGAGGTTTATCAATTAGGCTTGAATCTTCGATAATGGATATCAACTCCCGAGTCTGTGCAGAGTATCAAACCTCTCTCCCAACTACTTGAGAAAACTAGTTGATAGCCATTGCTGGCTGACACTGGCGAATCTATAAGACGTCATTTCCCTTTGTGATGACAGCGTTCCAAATTGCCGCCTTACATTATGCATGAAAATATTTACAGCACTTAGGTGGACATTGTTTTATTTTATATTAAGTGTCAACAATGCATAACTGATGGATTCACTAGTGATTTACTGTTTTTCTACTAAAGCTGAAGTGACCTATTATGGTTGGTAGGTGCCCCATAATAAAAAGTCAGACAAACAAAAAAATATAAATGTTCTAATGCAAACTAAATTTTCTAAGTTGTTTAAAGTTCTTGATTCTGATTTCTTGGTATTTCAACCTTCCTGGGTCATTCAAAGCCAAAGCGATCCTGGTGGGTGTCCTCGTGATGTAATCGTTAAAGCTATGGACTACGGGATCGTAGTAAGCGAGTTCGTATTCCAGTTGCGCTATTACGTTCACTTTCGGGCAAATACCCTTGGGAAAGGTATGAACCCCTCTTATCCTCCCAGCTATGGGTTAAATAGTACCACTACTGTTCTTCTAGGAGAATGGCTTTGGCATTAAATAAGCCTAGAAGGTTGTTATGCCATTAAACAAAGAAATCAAACCAAAGCCATCCTAGCAGAAGAACAGTAGTGGTGCTATTTAACCCATGATTGGAGGTTGATAAGGGAATTCAAATATTTACCAAGGGTATTAGTCCGAAAATGATCGTAATGGCGAGAGAGAAGTTTCAACTCGTTTACAAAGATGTCCGAGTCTAGAACGTTTGCCACTACGCCACGGTGACACACTCTTCTCTTTCTGATAAAATTCGATTATTACCATGATTAAAAATCAGTCATAAATAAAAGAAGTAAAAAAAAAAAAAAATAAATAAAATCCTCTCTCATCATTCACCCCCCGCGAGCCATCGGTAAATAGTTGGTCAGACTGACTCTATAGTCTAACTCTTAAGAGAAGTAATACTTTGATTTCAAATCGCTTTTTTAGCTTAAAAAAACTTGTGCCACGTCCTGTTCGTTGAGGAGGGGTTGGGTAAACACAACAAATTCATAATATATAATTCAATCAAGCTGTACTTCCCTTAAAAATTGATCATGTATCACACCCTACTCGTTGCGGAGGGGTTGAATAAATACTAAACATTTGCACCCAGCTATACGGTTTCAAGTATTCCTATCTCATCCTAATAACTTTCAAGTCGATTTTTCGAACTATATGTTGGACCCAAACAGGTACCACCTCTCCTAGCCAGAGTAATGAGGGACTCAGATGTAGTTTAGAGTCATACACTGCCCCCCCCCAAAAAAAAAAGATTTCAACGGACCTTAGAGATCATTCATCTGAAAGAGAATCGAACAAAAATATAAAAATTGTCCAATCACAAGGGCTTTGAATAAAATTGTATTCCTTGAAGAATAGTAAACAAAAAAGAAGTCTCCTAGTTACGACACTACATTTGATGGTGAGGCTGCACTTCTAGAGTTCTGGATAGTGTGTAGGACCCTGTCGTTGGCGTTACTTCAAGGTCAACTCTGACCCAGAGTGGTAGTAGCCATTAGGGTTCCATCTGTGGGACGAATAGATCCGTTTGAAAAATATTCAATTCCAGTATGAATACTTAAAACGATATAAATGTCTCTCAGTTTTTTTTGGATTAAGAATTGTTACCTGAAGCTGTAGTTGTTAGATAAGGACTAATATCATTAGTTCCTTAAAACCATATAAATCTATGCAAACAAATAATTAGTTTTAGATAGAAATGATTACTTGAAACCATATAATTATTAATATCTGATAGGAATTCTTAAAAGCATACAACTATGCGAAAAGTATTTATATTAGATATGAATACTTGATATCATATGAGTGTAAATCAAGTTTGTCAAGGAGAAAGAGAGTTTTCCATTCCGACTGGTTTACTAATAAGTGAAAGTAAAGTTGGCGCCCTTAGTCGAGGGTGACCCGAAGGCTTCCTTTCCAATAGCTACGACACCGAGGTGCAGAAGAGGGCGGTACTCCATTCCCAGGATTGCTTCACTTTATCCTTGATCCTCACCTTATAGTGCCGAGTGTTAAGCAAGGAGGTATCTAGTACCATTTTAAAAGTCTTTGGTATGACGAAAGCAGGGATTGAACCCCGGTCTACCGGATCATTGGTGAACACTCTACTCATTAATACTAATAGTAGGCAGCAATCAGTAAGAAATATTAATCTTAAAAGTCGAAACTAATCACAAAGAATTTAAATTTCCAAACTGCTGAAGAAAGAAAAAACACTAAAAAACAAACAAATAATTAATTCAATTGAATATTACTTAAGTAAACAAAAGTATATACGAGGAGCATACGATAAGTTTCCAAACTTTTTCTGTATGGGAACATTCATTGAAAGTACCCACATGAAACTCTAGTCCCCTACGAAATAATCTTCTCCGACTGCAATGCCATGGAAGTCCTCTTGTGTGAGCATGTCAATGACCTTCGTCTCAGCCTCTTTCATCTCCTCAATTGTCTCATAACGACAGCCTCGGAGCTTAGGGAATAAGAAAAAGTCACTGGAAGCAAGGTCTGGACTCTAGGGAGGCTGAGGAACTGTCTTGATGCCCATCTTGGTCAAATAGTCTGTGACAAGGATGGAGTTGTGGACTGGTGCATTGTCCTCCTGCAAATGCCACTGAGGCGATTTGAAGAGTGCTGGCCTCTCCCGGCCGAATCTTTTCCTGAACTCCCTTAAAACCTCAACATAGTAACCCTAAGCCTTTGGCCAATCAACTGTGGTGTATTGACTTCCCTACTCCTCCCATACCTCTCATCATCCTTCACAGACTCTCTGCCTTCCTTGAATCTCTTTTGCCACTCAAAAACTCATGCTCGATTCATGCAAGATGGTCGAAAAGCAGTCTGAAGCATTCCATACGTTTCTGTGGCGGCCTTTTTTCCAAGTTTAAAACACAATTTTATTGCATATCGTTTTTCTAAAGTGTCCTCACGTCCAGATTGCATTTTTGAAATTCACCAGCTGTAACAATCAGGCTTTAGTAGGGTGTATTCCAATTCCTGTTGTAGCTGTTAATTTGAACGTGAAATCATGAAAATTGGTCAGTCATTTCATAAGATGTATAGCAATAACATAGTGAATCTTCAAGCGTCTACGACAATTTTAAATGCCCATACGAAAAAAGTCTGGAAGCTTATCGTATGCACCTCGTATATACCCCAAAATTCTGGCGCGGACAGGAGGCGACATAAGGTCAGTTTCTAAGCAGAATACACGAAGAGTGTTCTTATTTTTGGCCAGTTGTCATACCACGACTAAAGAGCCAACCTACCCTCTTATTTGCCCTTTGTTAGATAAAAAGAGAGGAGTTCATGCCTTTCCAATAGTCATTAGCGCAAAGTTAAACGTGGACCATCTTGTTAATAATTTGAACTCGGTACGACATGTGTGCTAGTGACGTTTCCTATTTGATTGATCGTATGAGGTAATTAAAAAAAAAGCTTTTAACGAAAGGGATATGCAGATCAAGAGTAACAATTGTGAAGAGACGCGTAATGACCCCATAATTACTGATTTGAATAGCGAAATGAAAGCAGCTCTTTCCGTACACTCTGTACACACTTCACTATAAATTGATTTCTTACATCGATTTACCTGATTACTAACAGGAGACCAATAAAAAGTCAGTTGGAGTTTCTTGTTCTGTATTACTTAATAGAAAAAAATCGGTTGAATATATTAGGGATAAAGTTGGTTGGTTGGTTGGTTAGTTTTAAAGGCAGGCCAAATTTTGTTTGGACTATTTAATGCCAAGGTCAGCCCTTTTTCAAGCTATTATATGCTTTTAAGTAACCCTTCCAATATAGTCATGATTAATTATCCAGTTTTGGAACTCAAGGAATATGGAGTTTCCCCTTCATTTTGAGACAATTTTGAATAATCTTGTCTCCAAATAAGTAGTGACGCAAAATATTTTTTCTCTCTTGTCCAAGTGTAATACAATGGCCGAGGGATTTCATTTTATGCCTTTGGGTTTAGTTAGGCTGAGAACCTTTCGGCTCAGTGCATGGGTTACTTAGATGCAACATCAGCACAGGTTTTCACGCGCGTGCGTGGAGCGGACGTGTCCCATAGAGATGTCACAATAGCCCAGATGGGAAACGGGGCTAGCAAGTGCGAATGACGTCACGCATTGGAAGCGCGCAGAGGATTTTGGGATTTTTTGAAAATGTCAGTTAGGGAATTGAGTCCTACTTCGGGAGAAGACGGTTGACTTTCGATTGCTCGCGGAGGCCTTGGGCAGGTGTCGCACGAGATGGGGGAGGGGGCAGATGAAAAAGCCAGAATAGAAAGAATGTGTATCTCTCTCCTTATGTCGAAGAACCTTTAAACTCAAAGATTATAAAAAGTTTCGTACCTGAACTGAGAAGTCGTTACGTGTTTTTCGAATTTCGAGATTCCTATGTTCTATGTTATATATATATGAACATCGTATGTCCATTTCGCGTAGCCGTCTATGGCTATGTAACACAAGGCATTGTGATCGAGAATTAATAGTTGTTAGTCTTATACTATTTTCAAATTTGAAACAAAAAGAACACAACATTATTATTAGTAGAGTAATTAGCAGTCACATAGGTCCCATGTATATTGAGACACCCTGTATGTATAGAAGTATTGAATGGGCAGAAATAATAGGACATTCACAGAGGTCCCATGTATATTGAGACACACTGTATGTATACAAATATTGAATGGGCAGAAATAATTGGACAGTCACATAGGTCCCATATATATTGAGACACCCTGTATGTATAGAAGTATTGAATGGGCAGAAATAATAGGACAGTCACATAGGTCCCATGTATATTGAGACACCCTATATGTATAGAAGTATTGAATGGGCAGAAATAATAGGACAGTCACATAGGTCCCATGTATATTGAATCACCCTGTATGTATACAAATATTGAATGGGCAGAAATAATAGGACAGTCACATAGGTCCCATGTATATTGAGACACCCTGTATGTATACAAGTATTGAATGGGCAGAAATAATAGGACAGTCACATAGGTCCCATGTATATTGAGACACCCTGTATGTATAGAAGTATTGAATGGGCAGAAATAATAGGACAGTCACATAGGTCCCATGTATATTGAGACACCCTGTATGCATAGAAGTATTGAATGGGCAGAAATAATAGGACAGTCACATAGGTCCCATGTATATTGAGACACCCTGTATGCATAGAAGTATTGAATGGGCAGAAATAATAGGACATTCACATAGGTCCCATGTATATTGAGACACCCTGTAATTGATTCATAGTGAGTCAGGGCGAAATAACAACAAAGAGTGACTCCTCACTCTCCAAAACTTCAGGAGTAGAACCCCACTACCCGATGAACTCAGGATATGAGGGAGGGGGTGCGAACATATAGTAAACTTTTAAGTATGGATAAGATAAAGATATCTGTAGAATATATTAATTTTTTGTTTGTTATATCTCCTAGGGCATCTCCTTTTTAACTCTATTCTCACATCAACAAGAAAGAAAGAAAGAAAGAAAGAAGAATCTTTGCACATAATATGAACTCCATTTATAAACAAATTAGATAATTAATCTTGAAAATTATAAAAAGCAATTTCATTTACTTTTTATCATATATATATATATATATATATATATATATATATATATATATCATGTAAGTTGTAAAGGTAAAGTTGGCGACCATAGTCCAGGGCGACCAATAGGCTCCCTTTTCAAGAGCTACTACACCGAGGTGTAGGGGAGGGCGCTTCTCCTTTCCCTGGATTGCTCCACTTTACTCTTGATACGTACCTTATAATGCTGAGTGCTAAGCAAGGAGGTATCAAGTACCATTTTAAAAGTCTTAGGTATGACGCAAGCTGGGATTGAACCCAGGTCTCCTGGACCTTTGGCGAACTGTCGGAGGAAATAGATCCGTCGAACTGAGGTCAAATCCTTGACAAGGCTGTTCGCGATTCTCTTCGCGCGTTGGCTATTGGGAAAGGCATGTATCGATTTTTTCCATTTATGACCATGTGGTAGGGCAGACTAGGTTCTTTAGCCTTGGTAAGGTAACCAGCATAGGAGAAGGAAAACTGTGAATTCAAAGCCAGATGAGTTCGGGGAATTTGAAGCACACTGGTACTCAGTTTGTCTGTGGTTATCAGCTCTTTCAAAAAGTGTGGCTGGTCCTAACCAAGCCTTCACCGCTATAAACAAAAACCATTTGTGTAGGTAGTCGAGTAGCTCTCATCTTTAACTGAACTGTTGGGCATAGGTTGCATGTGATGAGAGAGTATTATATATATATAAATATATATATATATGTGTGTGTGTGTGTGAGTGTGTGTGTGTGTTATACGTGAAACTGGCAGTAAGTTTGGTTTGGTTTGGTTTGGTTATATGGCATGTCAACCATTGTTGGTTATTTAATGCTAAATCCTGTTTATAAACATATATATATATATATATATATATATATATATATATATATATGATTTGTAAAGTTAAATAGTATTAAAGTATTGCTCTGTATCACTGACAATTTAATCAAACATCAGTCATTTGTTTACATACAGTTAAATGATCAAACAGTTCTATTTCTGACAATTCAACTTAACATAAGTCATTTGTTTCCTCTCAGTTTAAATGTCAAACAGTTCTATTTGACCCATAGGACACTATCAGGTGTTACCACTCCGGGCCAGAGTGGTAGCACCTTCTGGGCTGGAGCCTCGCCATCAGATGGTTTAATGTCATATCCAGGACACAGTAACGAAAGGGTTTTTGAAGTATATGTTTATCACCACAGCTTAAAATTTGACACAGTACAAGTGGCTCTGATATTGAACACTTCATAGGAAACAATACAAAGTATTTACCCAGCCCCTCACGAGCAGGGTGTGAATGAAGGTCAATTATTAAACGGATTAAAGCTGGTTTAAATTAAGAGAGTTCCTTCTCTTTGACTTGTCTAGGGCTAAGGAACCCAGCCTGCTCTACTTCTTAACCATGATTGGGGAGAAAAGAGACAGATTCATGTGTTTCGTTATGGCCTTAATAGCAAAAGAAACATAAACACCCTTGCCCAGGATTTGATCCCGGGTCGCTGATTCTATTCCCTACGACGAAATAGAAAACTATGTGTTTATGTATGTTTTTTGATTTGAAGTCGTTCCCTCTTGGTTTGACTGAGAACTTTTCAGTACTCCTTCATACAGTGGGATAACCATTACTCCACAAGCACCTCTTAATGCGGTGCCCGTGGGGTAATGGTTATCGTTGTATGGAAATGGACCCAGCAGCATGCGTTCAAATCCAGGACGAGGCTGATTGCATTTCACTTAACACTAATACCCTTGGAAAACCTATGAATCCAATTAATCTTCCTCCATTTTGGATAAATAGTGGGGTAGAATGGGTTCTTTAGCCTTAATTAGGAAACCAATCTAGGAGAGGGAAAACTCAAGCCTGTTAAATGCCACTTAAAATTGATCTTGTGTCACATCCTGGTAAATACATATATAATTGCAGCAAATCAAGTTTTTACTTCACATATATCAGTTGCCAAGTTTTAGTCCGAGGTATGGACATGTATGCAAAATGTTTTGGTTGGAGGTGCGGAAGCGCTAATAATGAGTTCTCATTGTATTGGTCTTTTTGTCGATTTTACATGTCTTGCAAATGTTCCCGATGATTCTCCGTCGCATTTTGTCATTTTGCAAGACTTTTAGTTGGCAGAAATGATCGGTAATGGTGACCATTTAATAGATTTGCTGGAGCACGTAGCTTTTTATCCAGGAGAGTTTTACGGTACGTGAGCAACGCCAAGTAGGAACCTTCTTTCACATCTTCAGATTTTTTTCCGAAGGTTCTTAACTGTTTCGAGAATTTTTTTAATAATGACATTATTTCGGGGCTTAATTTACAAAGTTTGAGTAATGATATATACCCCTTGATCACAAAATATACCCAACTCACAACAGCTATATTGGGGATCCATTTCAGCTATAAGGATTTCTAGGATCCCACTTTCGTTGAAAACAGATTTCTGACACATAAGATCTGTTGTAGTAGAAGCAGGCAGTTTTCTAATTGTTGGAAATTTGCAATTGTTGCTGCAACTCCTTCAAATTACCTTTACACTCAAAAACATCTGATGTCAACTTTTGCTAAGACGTAGTTTGGAGTAATATGACGATTGTTTTTAAGCATATTTTTGGAAATATGAGACAGGTCTTAATTATTTCTTTGATATCTCTGGACATGCCCGTCCAAAAGACATTCTTTGACTTTGAGGAGGCATTTCTAAATACCCAAATGACTTTGGGGTTTTACATTCAAGATCTGAGGTCCTATTACTTTTGAGATAATAATCCTGTGATCTTTGAGTTCTAGCTCGTTCTCGATACAGACACTCTAAAGTTTCTAAAAAAATCCTTTTAGGTCCTTGTATGAATTTGGACTATCAAATTAGAGAGGGTGACATCTTCTGTTGTATACTGCCAATGGTTGACTCTTTATGTCAACAGCCATCTAAAGAACAAACGTCTCCGCTTGAGGATTTTTCCATCATTCTCACTTGTAACATCATTTTTTTCGCTTAAATATATTTTTTACATCGACATCTTGTTTCGATATTCTTATTAATAATCTTTGAAGACTTAGCGACACAAAGGTGGTAGTTTTCTCCCACGTGCTCTCCTATTTTATAATATATTTGATTCCGCCTCAGAGATATAGTGGCAATACTTTTCGTGTGATCAGCATGCCGTTAAAAGTTCGGGTTCTGTGTTGTTGTAGTTTTTGTTTAGTCATCGTAAATAACTGACACGCATCGCGTACGGAATTTTCATCCAATAATATGACACAACCAAGTTCATTTTTGTTTGAATTTGACTGTATTACGTTGGCTCTCTAAGACAGGAGAATTAGTTGGGATCTTCCTAGAACAAATGGTAACGGTTTTTATTCTCGCAATAGTTTGATAGAGCAGCAATGGCTGGCGAAAGCCTGTTCAAGTAATTAATCATTCCCATAAATGACTAGTTGTATCAATGTCTTGGAAGGATTCATCTTGGTGATCCAGTGGATCTTCTTTGGATCAAGTTTGGTGCCTTCTGGAGACCACAACATTCCAAAGAAATCAACTTCTGCGACTTTAAATTGAAACCTTTCCGGTTAAGTGTGATGTTGTTCTTGTGCGCGCGATGAAGAATCTTTTAGAATGTCTTGGGTTCAAGCTTGTTTTTACCAAAGGTAAATATATCATTGCCAATACAATAACAGCGCAACCTTTGATATTCCGGTAACCTTGGTCCGTTTTCTCTTGAAACCTATTGCCACTAACAACGAGACCAAATGGAAGACGTGTGAACCTATATTTTCCCCAGGGTGTACTGAAACGGTGCATAATTTACTGATGGGTTTATTTAACATTATTTGCCAGAAAGCATTGCAGGAAGCCAAAATACTGCCCTTTGGAATTAGGTTATCAATCATTCTTAAGAAATAGGGTGTCCCCTCGATTGCACAATTAAAGTGCTGCGAATCAAGATATATCCGAATTATCTAGTTAGGTTTATTGCAACAACCGAATTAAACTCTCTTCACAATTTTTAGAATTTTAGAATCCCCATCTTTGGTAGCTCTTCCTTGTACGCAATTTTCAAACGCACCAGGACTTGTGGGTGTGAAAAGTTTGACTAGTTTTTAGTCTATCAATTTCGATATCGCAGGGGTCAGCAGGGAAACACCGACACCAGTGAATATTCAACTATTCATTAATAAGGAATTATTTTGTTTGTAGAAATTGGTGTTGCTTACAATGATTCCAAAACAACTTGGCTGCACCAGGCATTTGTGGCTCAAGAAGATTTATACTTAAAATTCTCTTCATTGTAATGGCTACTTGAAAGATTATGGCCAGATATGTTGCCTATTACGATCACGATATTTGTGTCAACCTCAGCAACTTTTAGAGGTTGGGTTGTCCTTTGTTGTGGACTTTATGCTTGTACTACACATGTTCCCACCTCCTGATCCACAATACGCAAACAACTTTGTTTGACTTTTGCAACTTTTGAAGAGGGAGGAAACACTATTTTATACAATCGTTTAGGTATATTATTTATTTCTGTACCCGACTCCATTTTGAATACGGCAGTGTATTGTTTACTTTTTTAAAAGACTGTCGTACCCTTTATTGTCGCAAATTGAGTTAATAGCAGAATGTGTAGGTGTTAATTGGAGTTGTCAGAGAAAAGCATTTTTCGAAATCTTCAAAGAGACTTGTGTCTCTATTTTCGTCTTCATCATGTCTGCGTTTATTTTCATTTTTCGATTCATAAATATTTGTTTCCATGTGCTTTACACGCTTAGTAATAATGACCAATTCTTTTGTCGTCGTGGCACTTAGGATATTTTGCAGGGCAGTCACAAAATGGGTGTGGCCCTGTACGACATCTTTTGCTTGTTGGATATTGTTCTTTTATGTTTTCGATTGGAGGTTTTCATTTGGCAATATTTGAGAGTAAAGTATTAGGGTGTTAAAGACCTTACCACAGGTTTCGTTAACTGCTTTCATTTGTTGGGATTGATTATTTGCGAATTTTTCCGCTCTGGTGATTTACTTAGCTCGGTCCAAAGACAGAGAGTTCTCTTCTTTTCAGGCACGATCCGACTCAACACACAAGCACAAGAAAATCACATATGAATCTTTTGTTTTCAGTCGAAAGGTAGTCAGCATCTTGTACTAAACCCAGAAGTTTGATAACTAAAGGGTTAGTGATCTTCGTTTTATATAGAAAAGCTCACATGCAACCATCAATTCATTTACCAGGAGCTTAGCAAATACTTCCAATCGGTCGTCAGTATTTTTTTTGAATATTTTGCTCCTCTTCCGTTAAACTTTGTGAATTAGTTCCAGATCTTGCTTGTTTGACCAATATGAACGAGTATTTACATTTTTTACCTTCTGGTTTTAATTCTAAAGGATCGATAAATTGTTGTTCACATTTCTGCTTCCATATTCTAAATCTGTGGAAAAGGTTAATCGTTACTTCAATTGATGTCCTTTTTTCAATGAAAGTAGTGTTGTTAGTCTGTGACATGCATTGCTTTAAATGGGCCATTTTTCTAGGCTGAGATTAGAGGGTTCATTTCTAACACTTCGTATAATGGAGGACTTACACTTGTGTGTTTTTAGATCAAACTTTATTAATAAAAATGACAAGCTCATAAAGAAAATAATCTTAATTCCAGAAATGCTATTGCAGGAACCATTCATTCAGACAAGGTCTGTTTACATTTAGTAGGATCCAAGAACTGCAACACCGATTGAAGAACTGTATGATCTGCAATATATATATATATATATATATATATATATATATATATATATATATCATCACAAATCAACCCAGAGAGAATAATAACAGGATTAACTACAAAATGCTTCACTCCTTCCTGAATAGAAGCATCAATATCATCAGTCACTGCAGTTTGAATGAGTTTATAGATTATCAAACAGAAATTCAAATTTTAGACGAACGACTTTGATAATCCAACCTGTGTGTGTGTGTGTGTGTGTGTGATGTTGACGATCACGGTTCTCAACAAGTTCCTCTGCCTTTTACTTTCTGTAAATGGTGCACTACCATTATTCGTCTAATAAAAGAGAGTAAGACGGTTTCTCGATATCCACTTTATAGTGCTTTTATCGAGTAATTATCATATGTTCAGTCTTTGAGTTTTCACTATTTAAAAAGAATTCTGCTTTTACACGACGAAAGGGCTTTAATATCTTACAATTCACTGATAGCTAAAGTGGGGAGAAACTGATCCATACCTTTCCCAAGGGAATTAGAACAAAGTGAACTCAAAAAGACCCGCCTGAAATTCGAACTCTTTTTATCGATTCCGAATTCCGTGCAAATAACCATTAGATGATACTGTACATTTTCTAAATATGTGATTGAGTCTCATCACCACAAACACAAATAGTAATGGTGAAAGCGTATCTCCCTGGAAGATACCTCTCTGGATTTTACCTCAGCTAAAGATTTTCTCCCAGTGGTTAATTCCCCTTTCCAGCTTTTCGTAGCTTTTGGGATGAATTTTATGACTTTGTCGCATATCTTGAGCTTTTTTTTTTTAAATATTATCTAGCTTTGCGAGGCCATATCGCAGTCCTTTTTGTAGTCGATCCTCGTCAGTGCTACACTTTTCTGCCTCATTTTGTTCTCCTGGAGGATGTGATGATTAATGTACAGTAAACCACCAGTTTCTCTTATTCCTTGGAAGAAACAGTTAACGGCTAAACTAGCGAGTAATAATTCCCCTCTCTAATCTATAGTGTTAGTATTTTCCACATCCTTGTTGGACACGTTATTGGTCTATACTTCTGAGCGATGGTTCCTTTTTGGTGGTCTTTTTGGTTCAAGGGGGTTCTGCTTTAATTCATAATGATAATGATCATTATTATTTGCATTCTATGCCAGGTTGTTAATTCTATTAGTGTTTGTCCCTAAAGTCATCAAAAGATACTATATACAGAGCATTACATAAGCTTTAAAAACTTTCACAAGAGCTAGGATCATCAAAAGATACCATATGTAGAGCATTACATAAGCTTTAAAAACTTTCACAAAAGCTAGGATCATCAAAAGATACCATATGTAGAGCATTACACAAGCTTTAAAAACTTTCAAAAGAGCTAGGATCATCAAAAGATACCATATGTAGAGCATTTCATAAGCTTTAAAACCTTTCACAAGAGTTAGGATCATAAAAGATACCATATATAGAACATGACATAAGCTAAATATAGAGTCCCATGGGAAACGCTAACGGTGAGAGAAAAATGTGCACTAGTGAAAACAGCCTCCAAGAACTATCGAAAAAACCCAACAAACACAAATGCCCGAAAACTAAAAACGGCACAATATCAATTAGCAGGCATATATATAAAGGAACAGACAGAATACACCCAAAATCAGATAGATAAGATTAGAGACTCGGTGGAAGGTAGACAATCTAGGAAAGCCTGGCAAACAATAAACGAAGTGAGAAGAAAGAGCACAGCCTAAGCAAAACTGAAAGCTGCAAACCAACAGGAAAGAATAAAAACGGGGAAACAGCACTTCGAAAACCTACTAGGAAACCCCCCGAAAGTAACGCACGAACCAATCACCACAATTATTAGTAAGCAATTGGACATTAAACTAGGACCGTTCACGCAAGAAGAACTCGACTCGGTTCTCAGAAAAATTAAAAATAGGAAAGCTGCAGGGCTGGACGAAATTCCCCCAGAAGTATGGAAGACCAGACAATTCGATGACATACTGCTCCGACACTGCAACGCAGTATATAATCAAAATCCGATAGATAGATGGATGAAGGGATGCATCCCCCCCTTTCCTAAAAAGGGTGACCTCGGATTAGCCAAAAACTACCGAGGTATAACACTTACATCCATAGCAGCTAAAATCTACAATGCCCTACTACGAAACCGCATAGAACCCAAAATCGACAACATCCTTTGGAAAAACCAAAATGGCTTCCGAAGAAATAGATCCACGACCTCACAAATATTAACCATCCGTAGAATCCTTGAAGGTGTACGGGCAAAAAACCTACAAGTGACATTACTATTTGTCGACTTTACCAAGGCCTTCGATTCCATTCACAGTGGAAAGATGGAACAAATCCTACTAGCATACGGCCTACCTAAAGAAACCGTAGCAGCAATAACGATTCTCTATAGAAACACCAAAGTAAAAGTACGATCACCAGATGGAGACACAGAATACTTCGACATTGTAGCAGGAGTACTACAAGGGGACACGCTAGCTCCATACCTCTTTATCATTTGTCTAGACTACGTACTTAGAACATCGATTGATAAAACCAGAGAGAACGGCTTCGAGCTGACAAAGAAAAGAAGCAGAAGATACCCCGCAACAACAATTACCGACGCCGACTACGCCGATGACATAGCGATACTGGCAAATACACCCAACCAAGCCGAAACACTACAGCATAGTTTGGAACGAGCAGCCGCAAGCATAGGCCTCTATGTCAATGCACACAAAACGGAATATATGTGCTATAATCAAAAGGGTGACTTCTCCACTCTAGACCGAACCCCTCTTAAACTAGTAGACAAATTCACTTACCTAGGAAGCAGCGTCTCATCAACCGAAAAGGACATCGACACCAGGTTAATGAAGGCATGGACAGCTATCAATAGGCTATCGATTATATGGAAATCAGAACTAACCGATAAAATGAAACGCAGTTTCTTCCAGGCAGCAGTCGCATCGATACTGCTATATGGATGCACTGCACAAAACAGCTATATGGATACACTGGACAAAACAGCTGGAGAAGAAGCTAGACGACAATTACACAAGAATGCTGCGAGCAATCTTGAACAAGTCCTGGCGGCATGACCCCACAAGACACCAACTGTACGGCCACCCGCCTCCTATCATGAAATCTATTCAAGTTAGGCGAACCAGACATGCAGGACACTGCTGGAGAAGCAGGGACGAGCTCATAAGTGATGTACTCTTATGGACCCCCACATATGTCCGAGCAAAAGCAGTACGACCAGCACGAACATACATACAGCAACTATGTGAGGATACGGGGTGTAGTCAAGAGGACCTGCCAGAAGCGATGAACGATAGGGAGAAGTGGCGAGGAAAGGTCAGGGATATCCATGCTACCAGCACGACATGATGGTGATGATGATGATGATGATGACATAAGCTTTAAAAACTTTCAGAAGAGCTTGGACCATCAAAAGATACCATATATAGAGCATTACAAAAGCTTTGGTTTGGTTTGTTTGGTTTTATGGCATATCAACCTTTGTAGGTTATTTAACGCCAAATCCATTTTTATGTAAATAATCTGTTCAATTGAAAACAGTTCAGTTTAGCATAAGTACACAATTTAATTGTCAAAAACATTTCCATTTCAAACTATTCAAGCAGTTATATGTAATAATTCAGTTAAGTGTAAATACAGTTTTAATGTCAAAAAAGAGTTCTATTTGAAATAATTCAGTTAAGCATAAGTTTAAGTGTAAGTACGGTTTAATTGTCAAAAACGTTTCTATTTCAAGGTATTCGTTTACTCAATTCATTTTAGCATAAGTATGCTGTTAGTTCTATTTAAGCCATAGACAGGGCCCTATCAGGTGCTACCACTCCGGGCAAGAGTGGACCTGGGAGCAATGGCAATAAAGGGGTACTCCACATTCGCCAAAGCTCGAGAATTGTTGGAACCTCACCATCAGATTGTTTAGTGTCATATCTAGGACACTCGTTGGAGGGGGGTCTTACCCCTCTGCAGAGAAGCAGTCGGTGTATTCTACAGCCCCACCCGACTGGGCAATACAAACGCTTTAAAAACATTCAGAAGATCTAGGATCATCAAAAGACACCAAATAAAGAACATTACATAAGCTTTAAAAACTTTCAGAAGAGCTATGATCATCAAAAGATACCATATGTAGAGCTTTACATCAGCTTTAAAAACTTTCAGAAGAGCTAGGATCATCATAATATACCATATCCAGAGCATTACATATGCTTTAAAAACGTTCACAAGAGCTAGGATCATCAAAAGATACCATATGTAGAGCATTACATAAGCTTTAAAAACGTTCACAAGAGCTAGGATCATCAAAATATATCATATGTAGAGCATTACATAAGTTTTAAAAATTTTCACAAGAGCTCAGATAATCAAAAGATACCATAGGTAGGGCATTAAATAAGCTTCAAAAACTTTCAAAAGAGCTAGGATCATCAGAAGATACCATATGTAGAGCATTACATAAGCTTTAAAACCTTTCACAAGAGCTAGGATCATCAAAAGATACCATATGTAGAGCATTACATAAGCTTTAAAAACTTTCACAAGAGCTAGGATCATCAAAAGATACCATATGTAGAGCATTACATAAGCTTTAAAACCTTTCACAAGAGCTAGGATCATCAAAAGATACCATATGTAGAGCATTACATAAGCTTCAAAAAGCTTTCACAAGAGCTAGGATCATCAAAAGATGCCATATCCAGAGCATTACATATGCTTTAAAAACTTTCAAAAGAGCTAGGATCATCAAAAGATACCATATGTAGAGCATTACATATGCTTTAAAACCTTTCAGAAGAGCTAGGATCATCAAAAGATACCATATGTTGAGCATTACATAACCTTTAAAAACTTTCAAAAAAGCTAGGATCATCAAAAGATACCATATGTAGAGCATTACATAAGCTTTTAAAACTTTCAAAAAAGCTAGGATCATCAAAAGATACCATATGTTGAGCATTACATAAGCTTTAAAAACTTTCAAAAAAGCTAGGATCATCAAAAGATACCATATGTTGAGCATTACACAAGCTTTAAAAACTTTCACAAGAGCTAGGATCATCAAAAGATACCATATGTTGAGCATTACATAAGCTTTAAAAACTTTCACAAGAGCTAGGATCATCAAAAGATACCATATGTAGAGCATTACATAAGCTTTAAAACCTTTCACAAGAGCTAGGATCATCAAAAGATACCATATGTAGAGCATTACATAAGCTTTAAAAACTTTCAGAAGAGCTAGGATCATCAAAAGATACCATATGTTGAGCATTACACAAGCTTTAAAAACTTTCACAAGAGCTAGGATCATCAAAAGATACCATATGTTGAGCATTACATAAGCTTTAAAAACTTTCACAAAAGCTAGGATCATCAAAAGATACCATATGTAGAGCATTACATAAGCTTTAAAAACTTTCACAAGAGCTAGGATCATCAAAAGATACCATATGTAGAGCATTACATAAGCTTTAAAAACTTTCACAAGAGCTAGGATCATCAAAAGATACCATATGTTGAGCATTACATAAGCTTTAAAAACTTTCAAAAAAGCTAGGATCATCAAAAGATACCATATGTAGAGCATTACATAAGCTTTTAAAACTTTCACAAGAGCTAGGATCATCAAAAGATACCATATGTAGAGCATTACATACGCTTTAAAAACTTTCACAAGACCAGGATCATCAAAAGACATCATATGTAGATCATTAAATAAGCCTTAAAAACTTTCAAAAGAGCTTGGATCATCAAAAGATACTATATAGAGTATTAAAAAAGCTTGAATAACTTTCAAAAGAGCTATGATCATCAAAAGATATCATATGTAGAGCATTACATAAGCTTTAAAAACCTTCAGAAGAGCTAGGATCATCGGAAAATACTTTATATAGAGAATTACCTGGAAAAAACCTTCAGTATATTTGGATCATCGAAAGATATCCTATGAAGAATATTGAATAATTTTGAAAATCCTTTAGAAGAACAAGGGTCATTGAAACATATGTAGAGCATAAAATTATCTTTCAAGATATATATTAGCTTCACCATAAAACTTTCCTTCATTTAAAAAGAAAAAACACTTCTGATTTACATATATGAATGAAATTCAGTTTTTTTTTTTTTGTGAGTGATGGTGGTAATACTTACTGATTTGACTTCCGAGTGAAAAAAAGCCGTTATCATCTGAATGCGACAGATGCCTACGACTTTTTGAAACTAACACCAAACTAACGTTGCCATTTTCGTAAATTTGTTTTCTTTTTCGGCTCCACCTTAATTTATATTCTGTCTCGCCTTTTGCTACTTTATTCAAATGTTTTCAATCTTTTCATTCAGTCACAAATTACATTCACAAACATTCAATAAGATTCTTCCGAAAACATATTCGTTATTCTTAAATTTTTGAAAAGTTCCTTATGAAGCACGACCGACAGTACGGAGGAAGGAATCAGTGAAACAATTTCAAATTGAAGATGGAACAATTTCATTCAATTTTCTTTCTTGTTCTAAAGGAAGGCATGAATGAAGGTATCCCTGTAGCTCTAGATAATAGAACATTTGAAGCCTTTCGAAAAGGTAATTTGCGTTATACATATGAAAATAAGTCAAGAATCCTTCTTCAATGTAGGTACCATGTAACCACTCACTTGAATCTTGAAAAAAGGAAAAGAGTGTTGTCAAGAAACCTCCGTTTCGAGACCGATTCTATGAAGTGGAATTTCTCGAGATGACACCCCAGCAACCGAATAATTTATGGGAAATGTTTGCTTATTGATATTGCGTGTGGCTTCCTTAAAAGATATCTCTGATTTAAATATCTGTTATGCCAATTACATTCTATAGATTTCTTTCATACATTGTGACAAGATTAAAGGCTTCTTCTCATTTTTTTGTCAGTTGCCTTTCCATAACCAACCAATCATCCAAGCCAGGAGACTAAGATTTGAATTACGTCATTAATTCCGGATGATTCGTTGGTTTAATTGTTTCTATGACAATATATATATATATATATATATATATAATGATAATAAATAAATATATATTATATGTATATTTAATCCATGGAAAATATTATTCTGCAACCTAACTTCTGACTTAAAAACATGCATCCACACGCACACACATACACCCACACCCATATACACACACTCACTTACAACGACACATAAACGAAATCTTAACGGCTTTTTATCTGTATTTTGTCGCATTTTCGATTTTCAATTTCATTCCATCTTCTTAACTGCCTGATGAATGTTGTTATAAACTTCATGAAACCTTAGGTTGCAGAACAATATTTTCCAGCATTTCTTCGTTAATGCAAATTTCATTAAACATAATAGACATTTTATGCCTACATATTTTCTTCTGGGTCCGTTCGAATTCGCGTATTACTTTTATCGTATTCGGGGGGAATTGATTTAGGTATTGTCCATAGTTGTATGTATCCCTAGTACTTTCTGCCCGACTTTGGGCCATCATCAGGGGAGGATCTATTACAAAAGTGATGTAACTTTTGTTTTAGAAAATTACTACTGTTTAGGGACGTCTTTGCTGTTGGAGATTATGGCGTTTGCTTTTAAATGTAATTCTGTAAATAGTGCCAGTAGCTAAAGACATTTAAGTACATTAGCACTGGTTTGAAAATTAATTCTATTAAGTGCTGGTTGCAGGTTTCTAATATATACTGCTTCGAGAATCTGAAGTTTTTGTTTATTATTTTGATGAATACGATAAAAGTAATACGGGAATTCGAACGGATCCAGAAGAAAATATGTAGGCATAAAATGTCTATTATGTTTAATGAAATTTGCATATATATATATCTATATATATATTTATTTATTATCATAATTATTATAATTGCTCTATCATAGATATTGACTACTCTCCATATTTTATTGCACTTGGTTCCACACATAACCACATAGTGATTTACTGACGACCAACACTCTCATAATATATATATATATATATATATATATATATATATTTCTAATGATAAATTGTTTGTTTCAAGAACTCCTACTATGATTGATATGACTGCCATTTTCAAGTTCCACAAATTCTAAGGCCCATATCTTTTTATCTAGACTTTCTCATTTCTTTATTTTAACCCAGTAATCTGCAAGGACAGCGAAGTCAGCTAGTTGATACGATTTTTTTGTTGATGAAAACTAAATCTGTTCCTCTGGCCGGGATTGGTTGGACCATTTTATTTAAAAATCTGAAAGGTTTTGTGATTCTTAATTTTCAGGACAGATTCTGGTTTGTGCATGTATCCGTATGTTCAAATTTTATTTGCTTGCACAATTCCTAGTGAATCACCTTCTCCGCTCAATTGTGCCTGATATAATATTTTTGATTAGTTTGCTACATTCGTTTTATCTCTGTGTGCACGAAACCAACATTTCCTATTCAAGTGGATGTCATCTATTTTAGCTTTTATATAATTAGTTACTGATTATTATTATTATCATTATTATTATTATTATTAGAAATCTTTTGTCATTTTTGCCCAGTTAGCTGGGGCTGTAGAATACACCAACTACTTCTCTGCAGAGAGGTATGACCCCCACAACGAGTGTCCTGATATGTCGCTAAAAAAGCTGATGGTGAGGTTCCAGTAATGCTAGATCTTTGGGGAATGCGGAGTACCCTTTCATTGCCATAGCTCTCAGGTCCACTCTGGCCCGGAGTGGTAGCACCTGATAAGGGTCCTATCTATAGGTTAAATAGATCTAAGCAGTGGTTTGAGTTTATTATTTTTTGCATTAAAACTGTATATTTATGCTAAACTGAATTGTTTAAAATAGACCTGTTTTGACATCTAAACTGTTTACTCATGCTAAACTCTATTATCTGAAATAAAACTGTTTTGACATTAACTCTGTGTAGTGCATAGTCGTCTGGGGCTGTAGAATACACCAACTGCACCTCTACGGAGGGTTAAGACCCCTCCCCCAATGAGTGTCCTGGATATGACACTAAACAATCTGATGGTGAGGTTCCAATGATGCTGGAGCTTTGGGGAATGCAGAGCACCCCTTCATTTCCATCGCTCCCAAGTCCACTCTGGCCTGGAATGGTAGCCCCAAATAGGGCCCTATCTATAGGTTAAATAGAACTAACTGCATACTTATGCTAAACTGAATTGTTTGAATTAGAACTGTTGGATTAAACTGAATAGCTTGAAATAGAAATGCTTTTGACAATTAAACTGTTCTTACATTTAAATTGCGGGCTTATGCAAAACTGAATTGTTTAAAATGGAACTGTTTTTGACATTGAAACTCTACTTACACTGAACTGATTTTTTTCATATAGAACTGTTTTGACATTTAATTGTGTGTAAACAAAATCTGTACTTATACTAAACTGAATTAGCTGAATTAGAACTGATTGAATAAATTGAAATAGAAATGTTTTTGACAATCTAACTGTGTACTCATGCTCAACTGAATTGTTTGAAATAGAACTGACTATTTGCATAAAAATAGATTTGGCGTTAAGTAACCTACAAAGGTTGATATGCCTTAAAAACCAACCAACCGACCAACCAACCGTCTTTTACCATTTGAGCACACAACACAAAATAATACACGCACGCCCCCCCACATACACACACGCGCGTGCGTACATATATATATATAAAAATATATATATATTGTTGTTGGTCGCCCGTCGTCGAGGGCGACTCGGACGCTCTCTTTTCACTAACTACTAAACCGAAGTGTAAGGGAGAGCGCTACTCCTTTTCCTGGATTGCTCCACTTTACCCCTGATCCTTACCTTATAATGCTGAGCGTTAAGCAAGGAGGTATCAAGTACCATTTTTTGAGTCTTTGGTATGACTCGACCTGGGATTGAATCTACGTCTCCCGGGCAATTAGTGAACACTCTATCCACTACATCTCAGAAGCAGGGGTAAATTTATATGCATTTAAACAGACAACAGGTTGGTTGACTTGACTTTGCGATCAAAATCACACTGAAAGCTTCATTTCTCGCCTCATCTCTAAAGTTAAGTAGCGATGAGCTTGTACAGTCCTTTGATGGGTGACCATCAACAACGGGTTCTGTTAGTGACCTAAAGACAGTGTGCCAGACTAAAGCTTTGTAAAAAAACAAAAAAACAAACTCGCTTGTCGTCTTCTCCGCAGCATGTTCGATAATACTTCGGGATTACTGGTAGGCTTATATATTTCCACACGTCTGTCTCCATGGATGGAGTATGCACCCCCACTAGAGCATCATCACCCTCATGGAAGCAAAATCACAAACGCGCATGCGCACATTTACACCCACACATCTATATCCCTTCGCACATCAGTAAAACGCGCGCTTTTATAATTACAAATAACTGTGCGATGATTTGAAATAGACCCATTAGAAATCATTTGATTAGAGTAAGGAAAGCTAGTTCACTGGCAGCAGGATGTGATGAAGTCAATTTGGACGACAAGTGCTACATACAGGGAGGGAGGTTGGATAACGGAGTCTTTCAGAGTCATTAGGTATCGTCGAACAAAATACTGAATGAGATTCCAAATGTCATAAAATATAAAATTAGCCCAAGCCACATTCTCTAAGGTAATTGCATTCTCAAATGTGACTGTATGTATGGCCGATCTGGGTAGTAATTTCGCACAACGTCTCACTGGGCAACACTGACGGGGTTTTTTTTTTTGGGGGGGAGGTCTTTCGTCGAGGCTGGGCCAAGTCAGCAGACGGAAAAAAAAGCAAAAAATAACAAACTTTAGCTTGAGCACTTTTATGAACGAGTTGAACAAAATAGTTTGTTTCCGAATTTAAAATGGCGACTCTTTTGCATACATGTGATGTGTGTGTGCGTGCGCACGAGCGCAAGTGTGTATGTGTACGTGAGTGTAAGCGTGTGTGTGTGTATGTATATGTGTACGTGAGTATATGGGTATGTATATGGGTATGTGGGTGTATGCTTGAGGGTATGTATATGTATATGCGTGTGTGTCAGTGTATGTGCGTGAATGTATGTGCGTATGTATGTGGCCATGTGCGTGAGGGTGTGTGTGTGCGTATGTGTGCGTGCGTATGCATGTATGCGTATGTGTACATATGCATGAGCACGTGTGTATATACCTTGCGAGCGTATGTGTATGTGTGGATTTGTGTGTGTGTGGATTTGTGTGTGTGTGTGTGTGTGTGTGTGTGTGGATTTGTGTGTGTGTGTGTGTGGATTTGTGTGTGTGTGTGTGTGTGTGTGTGTGTGTGTGTGTGTGTGTATACTTTGATCCAGTACACTATGATTGAATAGAATTGGGGTGGGGGCATTATGAAAGATCCACTCCCGGCGCAGAGCAACCCGTCATGTTAGAAGCACTGCGCTAAAAGAAGATTGAATTAATCTCCAATGAGCCACAACTAGCGGTCGAAGGGTAAGTATTTCATTTGATAAAGTTGGATTTTACAAGTATAATTTTGGAGATTTTAAAAATGCTGATTTAGACAACGTCAAACCCTCGGCTTTCTTGTTTGAACAAAATCGTTTTTCCACTTTGAAATTTCATTATCACAGCGTAGATCTTTGTAGATTTTACAAGTAAATAGATGATCAATAAGCAAAAGACCGGGATAGATATGAACAGAATGATATATATATATATATATATATATATATATATATATATATATTATAACAGTGTTGGTTATCACTAACTCAGTTTGTGGGTTTGTGTCGAACCAAGTGCAATATTTTTTCTTAACTGCATGATTGTTGTTTTGCAAAAAACTCCATAAAACCCAAAGGTTGCAGTCTAAATTCCATGAATTAAACATATAAATCTAATATATATTTATCTTTTTATTAATGTATTATATATATATATATATATATATATATATATATATATATTTGAGAAACATACTAGTAGCGTTCAATTATTTCAAATATTTAAGTAATAGACAGTTACAAATCTGTTTCTCAAACCATAAAACGTTATTTAAACATCTTAAATAAGAGAACGTTATATATATATATATATATATATATATATATATATAGAAGTAAATTATCAAAATAAATCCGACAGTATGAAGAAAATAGAAAAACAAAGTATTCCAAATGTGACGAATTTACTTATGATGGTAAGTCAACGTTGAAACGTTTCTTCATATATATATATATATATATATATATATATATATATATATATATCATCATGTCGCGCTGGTAGCACGGCTATCCCTGACCCTCTCTCGCCACTCCTCCCTATCGTTCATCGCCCCAGGCAGGTCTTCAGGACAACATCCCGTATCCTCACATAGCTGCTGAATGTATGTTCGTGCTGGTCGTCCTGCTTTTGCACGGCCATGTGTGGGGGTCCATAAGAGTAAATCACTTATGAGTTCGTCCCTGCTTCTCCAGCAGTGTCCTGCATGTCTGGTTCGTCTAACTTGAATAGTTTTCGTGATAGGAGGCAGGTGGCCGTACAGTTGGTGTCTTGTAGGGTGTTGCCGCCAGGAATTGATAGATATAAACAGAATGGGATAGATATGAATAGACTGAAAAAAAAAAAAAGATTTGCATATATATATATATATATATAAACACCTAAAAAGGTTAAAGTTCGTAAACGAGTAGTGAAAGCCTAGAAGTAAACAGTTGTGTGTGTGTGTGTGTGTGTATGTGTGTGTGTGCGCGCACGTGCAAATGAATTTAAAGGGATTTTTCTTTATATATTTTGTGATATTATTCCTCGAAAATAATTTCCTTAGAGAGATTTCGTTTTGTGGTTTAGTCGAATTACTTACATATATTCACCATGTAATTCATACATTAAAATATTAGTGTATGACTACTGTATCTATATCTTGCGACTTCATTTAATCTCATTATATATATATATATATATATATGTATATTGTAATGTGTTATAAGCAAGTAATATGTTCGTTACTGCTTCTTGTTGCATCCAGGTATCACGAGTTCTGTGCCCTTGTTTTTATTGTTGTTGATTCTCATACATAGTAGTAAAGGGTTTAAACCAACCGACAGGAGCCCTAAATGAACGAACCCAACTAACAAAGATAAAATATGGTGTCGGAAGTGGACAGAAAAAGCTGGGGTTCTTAGAAAAAATCTGAAAAAAATAAATCTATATATTCCATAAGAACTCGACTTCTTGAATCCCTTTGCGTGACCGACTTGGCGCCAAAAATTCAAGAAATTTCAAATTGCATGAAAACTGAGAAACTGAGCCAATTCAAACAAGCCTCTTCAATATATTGTATGGGTAAAGAAGCAGAAAATGTCTTAAAAATAGTTATATTTTCTTAGAAGGAAGACGAACATTGCCTCGAAATTGTAATGATAAAATTCGAAGTTTATGTCCTGCCCAAGAAGAACACTATGCACAAAAAGCCATGTTTTATTTGGGAGCACAACGCCCTGAAGAATATGTCACAATATTTGCGAGACCATTATATGTACTTGCAGATGGTTGCTACTTCACTAATTAGGACGAAGAAATAAAGGACAGATTCATTATCGGAATTCAGAACAAAGAATTATCGGAACGCCTTAACTTGAAACTCGACTCGACTTTAGAAATGGCGATAAGTTAAAAACAAATCAGAACATGATTAAAAGAAAGGCAGACAAAAAAATGTCGACGAGTTCCAAAGGAAAAGGGAACTTTTCTGGAATACTCTCAGACCGACGGAAAAAGGAAAAATATATTTTTAAAAAATGCAGCAGATGCAACCGGCTACATGACTGGGGCTGGTGTCCAGCGAAAGAAAAAACTTGTGAAAAATGCAACCGCCTCATTTACCCCGCTGTATGTTGCAGGACGAAAATAACCAACATCCGGGAAATAAGACACGATGTCGTAGAGTGATATTTTAAGGCTCGCTCACAGAGGAAAATTAAATTGCTTGACCCAGGGTTCACGAATGTGAAGAATGCGGTGGTCAAATGAAGCTTGAAACAGACGGAACGGATATTAAAATAATAAGCCAGAAAGCAAAGAAAAATTTTCGGGATAGACCGCCTTTAAAATCTGCAGAAGGAAGACTTAGATGCTCAGCCGGTACATTATTGTACAAATGGAAATTCTGAGCTTCCACAACGCATAAAGGAAAAAAAATATACATATTCGAGGTATATGTACAGGGTGGGACGATAAAATTGTCGCCCAAGAAAAGACGACATGATTCCATTTCCATTTAATGAAAACCGATTTTCTTTTTTTGTTGCAGACCATCTACTAGTTGGCCTGTTGTGTACAAATCCCAAGAGCGATAGGAACCTTCTGTCATGTCTGAAAGTGACACAATGTTCAACGAGCGAGATCAGAGATGCGCCGCTCTATAACTCATGTTCTCTACCGATCCAAGTTATGACAACAGGATCCAAGTTATGACAACTCTGGATTGCCACGAATAACAGGGATGTGCCCAGGGTGATGCTTTCAAGTGAGGGCCACATCATGCCACCTCACATCCTCGAAGTCGGCTTGAAAGTCCACACCAAAGTGTACCTGGATGTGCTGAAGAGTGTAGTGATCCCCTGGTGCAATCAGGTGGCTGGTGGCAGACCCTGGGTGTGGCAGCAGGACTCGGCGCCGGCCCACAAGTCCAAAGAGACCCAGGCTTGGCTTCAAAAGGAGTGCTACGACTTTGTACCCTTCCCTCACTGGCCCCCCTCCTCCTCCGACCTAAACCTGCTGGACTACTTCGTTTGGCTATACGTCGAGAACATCACCAACATGACCTCCCACAACACCAAAGCCAGCCTGATTGCCGCCATCCGCCGAGTATTCGCCGAGCTCCCGCCGGCGCTTGTGGAAAAGACATGCTCCCAGTTCCGGATCCGTATCGAGGCGGTGATTGAGGCTGAAGGCGGCTACATTGAATCGATGTCAGTTCTACTACATAATCAAGTTAGCTGAATTGATTTTTTCAATAAAAGTTTTAAAATAAAGCTGTCGTGTTGTTTTCTTTAGGACGACAATTTTATCGTTCCACCCTGTACTTAATGGTCAGGACATAAAAAAAAAACTACTGTTCAGTGGGGCTACTTATTTAATGGGAATATTTATTAAAATTTACCAAGTCTAGAACATATTCGAACAAGAAGGCTATACGAAAGGTGAATTGGTGAAAATTCATTCAAGAGAAGATGCGAAACTATATTGTATCACACAGCAAGACAGAATCCATTTTCACGACTACCAAAAGTAAAAAAAAAAAAAAAAAAAAAATCGAACGTCTAAAAGGCGTGGGTATAAAAAAAAAAAGTCACTCAACTGAAAGACTGGTTAGCGCCAATTGTTCGAGTTTAGAAACAAAATGTCCCTATGGCGTTTATGTGTTGACTTTGCGGTAAAACATGCACTGGTTACGTAACTCAACATAGAGAATGACATAGAACCAATGTCGGACTTACCAAAAAAGGAATATCATGGAAAATTGCAGTTGCATCGGACACCAACATTTATGGTCTGGGACGATATTGTATCAAGAGGAAGAAGGAGAAAGAAAAACTCTAGCTTTTGTGTCGCGTACCTTACGATGGCTGAAAGAAATTATAACCAAACAGAAAAAGAATTCCTCGTGGCAGTTTGGGTCTGCAAGACATTTGACCGGTTAAATATATATATATATATATATATGTATAAATTTAAAAGTAAGTACCCTTCTTGTGGGTAGAGTGTTCGCCAATGGTCCGGGAGACCTGGGTTCAATCTCAGGTCGCATACCAAAGACTTTTAAAATGGTACTTAATACCTCTTTGCTTAACACACAGCAATATAAGGTAGATATCAAGGGTAGAGTGGAGCAATTCAGGGAAAGGAGTAGCACCCTCACCTACATCTCGGCGTAGTAGCTATTGAAAAAGGAGCCTTCTGGTCGCCCTTGACTAAGGAAGACAACTTTACTTACCCTTTTCTACTAAGAACATAAAAAGGAGAAGAGAAAAAGAAAGGTGTGAACTACAACACAAAGAGACAATGAAGAAGTTTTAAAAACTTCATTTATAAATAAGTAAAGGATAACGAAAAGAGAAACAAACTGATGATTATTCCTAGGAAGGTAGATGTTTTATGAGCTGTAATGTTTTTATTACTGATTCTTGTTACGTCGAGGCATACATTTAAAAAAAAAAAAAAGCAAAGACATGCTAATTATAGCAGTCAGTAACAACAATGGCAGCGTAAAAAGAAATAGAAAAATAAGAAAAAAACAAATGGGAAGAAAATCAATTGAATGAATATATTCAAGCGACAATCCGGCGAGATTGAACCCCGGAAGACCTGGACATGGAAAAGGAATGAAAACCAAAAGAGAGAAAATGTATCTCTTATAACAGTAGCATAAAAACAACAGTTATATTCAAGCGAAAATTGATTATACACACCAGTATAGCAAGTGAAAGTTATGCAGAGAAAGGGATTAAATAATAAGTGAATGCAGCAAAGTAGCGCAAAGGAAATACAAGACTAAGCATGACTGGGTGGGAAAGATGATTCAGTGGGAACTGTGCAAAAGATGAAAATTTGTTATTACTACTAATTGGTCTAGATAATAAATGATCTCGATATGAATATACTAACATCCCGTAGTACTAAAACACAACTCGAAACCAAACTATATAGCAAAAATCTTACCAAAGGAGCAAACATCTGGAGAGTCCTCCTTGTTAGACACTCGGGATCATTCTTGAAGTAGACGAGGGAGGAATTTAAACAAAAGGATCAGAGAGCAAGAAAACTAATGACTATGCATATGGCCTTATATGGACATAATCAGACTTTATGATTCGATAAAATAATGAGGAAAAGGATTCGTCAGCATTAAAGATAGTGTCGATGCATCGATATGACGGTTCGAAGACTACATAAAAAAGGGCAAATAAAAACTCATTATAGTGACCCGAAACAATACAAACAACACAAAGATCAACAGAACAACAATAACGTGGAAATAAAAATGGGAAGAAAAATAACTGTATGGATATTTCAAGCGACAAACAAGTGAAATCTCACACGAGAAGACTTGGACATGGCTACGAAAAGGAAACCTTAAAAGAGAAACTGAACCTCTTCCAATAGCGACATAAGGATCAACTGTGTTAAAACAAAAGTAGATAAGACGCAACAAAACAGCAAATATAAGTTATGTGGTGATAGAGGCAAAGCGATCAATCACATAATAAGCAAATGCAGTAAATAAGCACTCAAAGAGTATAAGACTAGACACGACTGGGTGGGCAAGGTGATTCACTGGGAATTGTGCAAGAAATTGAAATTAAACTATACAATCAAGGGGTATACACACAACCCAGAATTTTTTCCTGGAGAATGAGACGCCCAAAATTATTTGGGGTTTTGAGATATGAACAGATCACCTAATCTCGGTCAGACGACGAGACTTAGTGATAATAAAAAAAAGAAAAAAGAACCAGCTGAAATGTGGACTTTGCCTTTCCGGTGGACCACAGAGTAAAAATAAAAGAAAGTGTACCAAAACCTTGCTAAAGAACTAAAAAAGATATGAAACACGAAAGTGACGGTGGTACCAATGGTAATTGGCGCGCTCGGTACTGTCACCAAAAAATTGGTACAGGAGCAAGAGGATTTGGAAATAAGAGGACGAGTGGAAACCATCCAAACTATAGTATGGTTGAGATCGGCCAGAATGCTGAGAAGAGTCGTGGAGACTGGAAGAGACTTTCTGTCACTCAGACTCCCGTTAGAAGCTATCAGCTAATGCTGGTGTCAAAAACTCGAAAAGCAGTAGCAATAATAATAATAATAATAATTACACAAGGATTTGTACCAGGATTGGAGGACTTGGAAATAAGAGGACGAGTGAAAACCATCCAAACTACAACATATTTAAGATTGGCCAGAATATTGAGAAGGGTCCTGGAGACTTGAGGAGACTTACTATCACTCAGACTCCAGTGGAAAACCATCAGCTAACGCTAGTGTGAAAAGCTCTCAAAGGAATAATAATAATCATAATAATATCAGGACGACATCAAGCTGTTTACAAAAAATGTAAAAGAACCCAAAAACCTGATACAAACAATAATGATATACAGCCAGGATATTAGAATGAAATACGGCAAAGAAAAATGTGCCAATGCTCATAATTGTATAGTGGATAAAGAAAAATAACAATGGAATAGAACGACCAATTCAAGAAAGAATCAGACCACTCGGAGAAAAGGAAAATTACAAGCATTTGGAAATATTGAATGCAGATACCGTCAAACAAGCAGACATAAAAGAAAAAAAAAATAAGAAAAGAGAATCTCGGATGAACGGTAAAACTGGAAACCAAACTCAGCAGCAGAAATCTCATCAAAAGGATAAACAACCTGAGCGGCCCTCCTTGTAACATACTCGGGAACATTCCTAAAATTAACAAAGGAAAAACTCATACAAATAAACTAAAGAAGAAAATAGTCGATGGCGATGCACAAGGCCCTACCCCCGAGAGGTGACAAAGATAGACTGTATGTGTCAAGAAAAGAAGGAGGAAGAAGACTCAGCCGCGTTTAAGATGGCGTGGATGCATGAATTCAAGTATTCGAAGGTTACGAGGATCATTAAATAAGTTTCCAGACTTTTTTTCGAATGGCCACTTTTATTGATAGTATACACATGAAACTCTAGTCCCCTTCGAAGTAATCTCCCCCGGCTGCAATGCACTTGTTGTACCGTTCCAACAACTTCTGTAAGGCCCCAGATAAATCCTCTTGTGTGAGCGTGTCAATGACCTTCGTCAAAGCCTCTTTCATCTCCTCAATTGTCTCATAACGATAGCCTCTGAGCTTAGGGAATAACCAAAAGTTACAGGGAGCAAGGTCTGGACTATAGGGAGGGGGACGAACTGTCTTGATGCCCATCTTGGTCAAATAGTCTGTAACAAGGATGGAGTTGTAGACTGGTACATTGTCCTGGTGGAAATGCCACTGACCCAATTTGAAGAGTGCTGGCCTCTTCCGACGGAATCTCTTCCTGAACTTCCTTAAAACCTCAGCATAGTAACCCTAACCCTAACCCTTTGGCCAATCAACTCTGGTGCATTGACTTCCTTACTCCTCCCACACCTCACATCGTCCCTCTCAGACTCCCTGGCTTCCCTGAATCTCTTATGCCACTGAAAAACTGATGTTCGATTCATGCAAGATGGTCGAAAAGTAGTCTGAAGCATTCCATACGTTTCTGTGGCGACATTTTTTCCAAGTTTAAAACACAATTTTATTGCATATCAATCTTCCAAAGTGTCCTCACGTCCAGATTGCATTTTTGAAATTCACCAGCTGTAACAATCAGGCTTTAGTAGGGTGTATTCCAATTGCTGCTGTAGCTGTTCATTTGAACCTGAAATCATAAAAATTAGTCAGTCATCTCATAAGATATATAGCAATAACATAGGGAATTTTCAAGAGTCTACTACAATTTTAAATGCCCATACAAAAAAAGTCGGTAAACCTATTGAAGGCCCCACGTACGAGATTGAGGTATATTAAAAAGAGCAAAAGAAGACTAATTTCCGTGGACATTAAAATCACTGACAACCTAAGGATAAACAGAATAACAAAAACTCGGAAACAAAATTGGGAAGAAAGACAAATGACAAAATGATGAAATCTCACACGAAAAGACCGGGATATGGCTAAGAAATGGAAACCATAAGGGAGAAACTGAATCTCCTTTAACAGGAGCACGAAACAACGGCATAAGAACCGATAATATAAAAGCGAAGGTCGATAATATACAAATGTAGGTTACGTGGTAATAAAGACAAAACGATATATTCCATTATAAGCGAATGTAGCCAACTAACACAAAAAAGTATAAGACAAGATACGAATAGAAACTGTTCAGAACAAAACACCGTAAAAATCTGTAAGAAAAACTGAGAAGAGACATGAAAACCGATTCAGACACAAAATAAGCAGAGATTTTAAGATAAAAATGGATCAATCAATTTGGGCCAAAAAGACAGGATCAGACGCAAAGTTAGCAGAAATTTGAGATAAAAATAGATCAGCAGATTTGGGCCAGAAGACATAATCTTTTTTTTTTGTTAAAAAGAAAGGAAATTTTCAACTCGTAAATTTCGCTATTCTAGCAAGTAAAAGTAAAGGGAAGCGAAAATTCGAAAAAATACCTAGACCTTGCCAAAGACCTAAAAATGTAATGTAATATGAAGGTGATGGTGATACCAATCATAGTTGGAGTCCTCAAAACAGTAGCGAAGAACCTGGAAAAAAGACGGAACTGGCAATCTGAGGAAGAAGTGAAACCATCCAAACACCAAAGATTGACTAGAAAACTGAGAAAAATCCAGGAAAGCTGAGGGAACTAATTATCTATTCTCATTCTCTTCTTTCGGACTTTCATTTAAGCCAATAGTTTATACTGAGGTAAAAAAAATCGCAAGGAACAAAATGATAATCTAAGATATAGTAAAAGTGTTGTCATAATGTTTGATTAAGAACGTGAAATGGGATTTGGTGTAAGACCGGCCTATTGGCATAATGGTTAGAGTGTTCGTTAATGATCCGGGAGATCGGGGTTCAATCAAAGGTCGAATCATACCAAAGGCTCAAAAATGGTATTTGATGCCTCCTTGCTTAACACTCAGCATTATAAGCTAAGGACCAAGGGTAAAGTGGAACAATTCAGAAAATGGAGTAACGTCTTCCACTTCACCTAGGTGTAGTAGCTATTGAAAAGGAAACCTTCGTGTCCCCCTCGTCAACGGTCGCCAACTTTACTTATATCCCCCACAAAAGGGTATAGCTACGGTGAGGCTTCATTTAGGGAGATTTGAGAAATATCGAGTGCCTCATCATTGACATTACTCCCAGATCCACTCTGATCCAGAGTGGTAGTACCTGTTAGGATCCCATTTATGAGTCAGATAGATCTGTGTAAAAATTATTTGTATAAGATAAGAATACTTGAATATAACTGTAAATTATTTGTATCAAGAATTGTTACTTGACACTATAATTGTTTACTAAGGATTATTGCTAATAGTTACTCGACATCATATAATTATTAGTATTAGATAGGAATACATGAAACCATAGAACGATGTGCAAATTATTTGTATTAGATAGGAATACTCGATATCTTATAACTGTTAGCAATACTCTTCAGAAACAATTACTCAAAAAATGTAAGGGGGTCGACGGAACCCCCGTGGCGTAGTGGTTAACTTGCCCGACAGCAAAGTTGGCAGGTTCGAACTCCAGACGTGATGTTACGTATATTCTAAATGGTTATTGTGTTAGTCAATGGCCCGGGAGACCTGGGTTCAGTCCCAGTTCGACTCAAAAAATGGTACTTGATACTGCCTTGCTTAACACTCAGCATTATAAGGTAAGGATCAAGGATAAAGTGGAGCAATCCAGGGAAAGGAGTAGTGCCCTCCTCTAAACCTTGGTGTAGTAGCTATCGAAAAGGGAGCCTTCGGGTCACTCTCAACTACGGTCACCTACACGACCGGCTCATTGGCCTAGTGGGTAGAGTGTTCACCTATGGTCCGGGAAACTGGGGTTCACTCCCAGGTCGCGTCATACCAAAGACTTTAAAAACGGTACTTGATACCTCCTTGATTAACACTCAGCAATATAAGGTACATATCGAGGGTAAAGTGGAGCAATCCAGGGAAAGGAGTAGCGACCTCTCCTAAACCTTGGTGTAGTAGCTATCGAAAAGGGAGCCTTCGGGGAGCCCTCGACTACAGTCGCCAACTTTACAACTTTACTTATATGAACCATCTTATCTCCCTCCCTAAAAGTACCTCGACTATTATTTTACAAGGATTATCCTTGGCATTAAGCAACACGCAAAAGTTGATATGCCATTTTTTTTTGTTAAATGGCATATAAATCTTCGTGGACGGAGTCAGCAAGTTCGTTACGGGGACTCCTTCCTTTCTCATACCTCGGTAGCAATATCTTATCTAGAGAAAGCGATATCAACATGTACATAAGAAAGACATGGACTGTTATCGACAGTTTATCAACTATATGGAAATCTAATCTCTCTGATACCATAAAACGGGAATCCTTGCAAGCTGTTGCCACGTGAGTACTATTATATGGTTGCACTAGGTGAACTTTAACGAAGTGATTGGAGAAAAAGTTAGATGAGAACTATAAGAGACGATCCACTTATTTGGAACAAATCTGGGAAGCAGCAACCCACAAAATGACAACTGTACGGCCACTTGCCTCCTATCTCATAAACCACCCAAGAAGAGCAAAGCATGCTGGGCACTGCTGAGGTAGTAAGAACGAACTCATAAGCATCGTCCTCTTCGAGACTCCTTTCTATTGATATACCAAAGATCGTAGATCAGCTTTGTGCAGACACTTAATGCCGTCTAGAGGAATTTCTTAGAGGAGTGATGGCCTGTACGGACGGATAGCAAGAGAGAGAGGGGGAGAGAGAGAGAGAGAGGGAAGAGAGAGAGAGAGAGAGAGAGAGAGAGCTACATCGTTTAAGATCTGATTATTACTGGATTTAATATAAGTCGTTCCAAACGAAGAAGAAAAAAGATTTTTTGCTCTTAATGATTGGTACACAAAACTAAAAAAGAAAAAAAGATTTCAGCGTCATACAATTTTTAAAAAAGTTCCTAATAGAAATAATTATTGTATAAGACACACTCCAATTTCAGCCGGGCAAATCAAGAAAAAAAAAAACAAAGTACTAATATTAAACGTGATGAAATTAATATAATGAATATTATCAATGATAACACTTTCAATCTGTATAATAGCCTTTTAAATAATGACAATAGGTATACGAAAGTTACTCGAAAGTCTAAGCTAATAGAAGTTGCCAAGTAACTAATTTTGGCCGATCATCGCGAACTTTAAACTTACGAGGATCATTAAATAATTTTCCAGACTTTTTTCGTATGGGCACTTTTATTGATAGTACACACGTGAAACTCTAGTCCCCTTCGAAGTAATCTCCTCCGGTTGCAATGCACTTGTTGTACCGTTCCAACAACTTCTGGAAGGCCCCATCGAAACCTCTTGTGTGAGCATGTCATTGACCTTCCTCACAGCCTCTTTCATCTCCTCAGTTCTCATAACGACAGCTTCTGAGCTTAGGGAATAACCAAAAGTCACAGGGAGCAAGGTCAGGACTCTAGGGAGGCTAAGGAACTATCTTGATGCCCATCTTGGTCAAATAGTCTGTGACAAGGATGGAGTTGTGGACTAGTGCATTGTCCTGGTGGAAATGCCACTGACCCTATTTGAAAAGTGCTGGCCTCTTCCGACGGAATCTCTTCCGGAACTTCCTTAAAACCTCAACATAGTAACCCTAACCCTAACCCTTTGGCCAATCAACTCTGGTGTATTGACTTCCTTACTCCTCCCACACCTCTCATCATCCCCCACATACTCCCTGGCTTCCTTGAATCTCTTATGCCACTCAAAAACTGATGCTCGATTCATGCAAAATGGTCGAAAAGCAGTCTGAAGCATTTCATACGTTTCTGTAGCGGCATTTTTTCCAAGTTCAAAACACAATTTTATTGCATATCGTTCTTCTAAAATGTCATATTGCACTTTGAAACTCACCAGCTGTGACAATCAGGCTTTAGTAGGGTGTATTCCAATTGCTGTTGTAGCTGTTCATTTGAACGTGAAATCATAAAAATTGGTCAGTCATCTCATAAGATGTATAGCAATAAGATACTGAATTTCCAAGAGTCTAAGACAATTTTAAAAGCCCATACGAAATAAATCTGGAAACTTATCGTATGTTCCTCGTATATACGTGTGCGTGTGTAGTTAGGCACCTGCACTTCATTTAGATATGTTTGATTAAATAATAAAGACACATTTTGTCTATATATTTTTATCAGGATCCTTTCAAGTTTCCTGACAAGTGTTTTGGTTTTAGGTTGGAGTTGGTTGTTAATAGAATTAACTTTGAAAAAAGCGACAATGTTTTGAAATGACTTTAGTCCTTTTTTTTAAATATTCTATTTCTCTCGATAAATATTCTATTTCCGTTGATAGCGTTCTGTTTTAAATTTGTTCGATGTCATCAGCATCTCAGTTTAATCCAAATTTGCGTTTACGTCATTTTGGTAATATTATAAAATCCTAAAAAATTAAAAAAATAATCTTTACATTCACAAAACCATCCCCTGATGATGGCCAATGAAAAGTCCGAAAGTTGTCGGGACAATTTTGGTAAATTCATCTACCAACTCCAACCTAAAACCAAATATATTTGTCAGGAAACTTTAAAGGATCCTAATAAAACTATATCGACAAAATGTGTACATAAGAGTCTCCGTGTCGTTAGCGCTAAGGTACTGGACTGCAGCTTCAAAGTCAGTGAGTTGAAAATCGTCACGATCTTACGTTCATTTTCGGACTAATACCCTTGGAAAAGGCATGAACCCTCTTATCACTCCTTGAGCTAGATATTATTACTCCTGCTCTTTTACAAGGATAGCTTTGGTATAAAATAATCCACGATGGTTGATATGTCATTAGATTAAGAAATTAAACTCCTCCTAATCTGATCTTAAGATAAAGCTTAATTTTGGAAAAAGTCTAATATATATATATATATATATATATATATATATATAAAATTAACTTAAATCGCGAGTTAGAAATCTCCTACTAAAGTTTCACCTTAACGGATCATCAGGAAGTCTAAAACCGACCAATGCTAAAGGAGAAAACGCCGTTTTTTATATTCACCAAAAACCCACCTAGCTTAAAATTTACATAACAAAGAAACAAAAAAAAAATGAACAAAAAACCTTACTTTTATTTACCCCCCCCAAAAAAACCCCTCAGTTATAAATACTCCGAAACCTATCCCTAATTATAGAGCAACCACACCTCCGACCTGTGGTTTAACATATCCCTACTTTTACAAGACGCTATTGCTAATTTTTCCTCCATGCAAAGCAAACAATCCCTATCGCCCGCCCTATATTTACGGCATTTCTTTATTAATTCCCATTTCAGTATCGGATCTATTCCTTTTTTATCCTTGACCTCCCACACGTAACTAGATAACGTGGTACTAAGCCTATACTTCTCGTGGGAGAAACTCGTTTTATGGTTATAGTACCTAGTCTTAAATTCCCCTTGCATCGACCCAAAATATACCTTTTTATTTCTATCATTACTCGGATCACTATATACTTCCACTTTATACACCACACATACTTGTTTACATTTGCCTTCCAGCGGGCATCTAACCTTATCCCTACAGTTACATTTAGCAATCACCTTATTTTTCTCTTTTCTTAGTTTAGCTATATTACTCTTATTTATTATGCCATATATATATATATATATATATATATATATTCATTTATTTATTTATTTATTTATTTAAGATCCTTTCAAGTTTTCTGATAAGTGTCTTAGTTTCAGGTTGGAATTCGTTGATAAATTTCCCAAAATTGTCCCGGGCGCTTTCGGGCCCTTATAGGCCATCATCAGGAGTTGCTTGCTTATGTAAGGCGTGTTTGTATTTTTAAAAAAAGAGTTTTGAAAGTTTATACCATAAGGAAAATATGGGAACGCAGAGTTGGATAAAACAGGCTAACTGATGTATGACTCCAGTTCCACAGCCTTACATCTTAAGAACCATTCTATTTCTAAATCCAAGTTTCGAAAAATTCTTGTTGAAAACCCCACTATAATCACACACGAAATTGATAAGCTACGACTACGAATCCTAGAAGCCCTACATATAACCCCCCCTAAATTCAAAAGAATTAATTTTGAAAAAAGCAACAATGTTTTGAAAATCTTTTATTTATTTTTTTTTCGTATTACTTGATAGTATTCTATTTCCGTTGATAGCGTCCCCTTTTTAAAATAACGTTCCCTTTTTAAATACATCAGTTACCCTGTTTTATCCAACTCTGCGTTCCCCCATTTTTGTTATGGTAGAAACTTTCAAAAACTTTAAAAACTTAAAAAATTTTTTTTTTTAAATACAAACACACCTTACTTAAGTAAGCAACCCCTGATGATGGCCTATGAAGGGTCCGAAAGCGCTCGGGACAATTTGGGGAAATTCATCTACCAATTCCAACCTGAAACTAAGACACTTATCAGAAAACTTGAAAGGATTAAATAAATTATACAGACAAAATTTGTCTTTATTATCTAATGAAACATGCTTAAATGAACGACTTCCACCTAACCACACACACACACACACACACACGTATATATATATATATGAATTTAGTTGTCTGTCTGTGCATATATATTACATAAAATGGTGACATCAAGGCATCTGGGTTTTACCCCAATATCGTTTCTGAGATTATTTATTTATGTCTACTAGAATGGTTGATAAAGTAATGAACTTGGCGGTTTTTTCTTAATTGGAAAAACAGATTAAAATATTCGGTTTAAAAAAAAAAAACAATTGTCTCGAATAACTGTTTCGTTATTCATTTGCAATCGAGTCTTTTTTGTATGCATGCAATTGTTTGCCGATAGTAATAATTAAATAACACAATTTTCTATTCTGAAACTGATAAAGAGCTTTTATTCATATAAATCAAGTAACACCACTTTCTACCCTGAAGGTGGTAAAGACCTTTTATTCATTTGCAATCAAGTCTTTTGTTATTTTTATATGAGCAACTTTCAAATGAAACTTTTATAATCAAATAACGTCATTTTCTACCCGGAATCTCCTAAAGATCTTTTATCTACTTGCAACCGACTATATATATATATATATATATATATATATATATATATATATATATAATTTGAATTACCGGTTGCGCAAATGCAAAGCTCTTCACATGAACTGAATACTCCGGTAGACATTGATTTGTAAATCTATATATGAAAAAATTCCTTCACTAATGCTGATAATGACGATATCTCTGCAGTAAGATATCCGACAGGTGTAAAGTTAGCCGGGTTTCGCGAGTCTAGTCACACTGATGAGTTGTGACACAACGAAAGATTATGTCTGTGGATGACTATATATATACGAGGATCGTTAAATAAGTTTCCAGACTTTTTTCGTATGGGCACTTTTATTGATAGTACACACATGAAACTCTAGTCCCCTTCGAAGTAATCTCTTCCGGCTGCAATGCACTTGTATCGTTCCAACAACTTCTGTAAGGTCCCATGGAAGTTCTCTTGTATGAGCGTGTCAATGACCTTCGTCTCAGCCTCTTTCATCCCTTCAATTCTTTCATAACGACAGCCTCTGAGCTTAGGGAATAAGCAAAAGTCACAGGGAGCAAGGTCTGGATTATAGGGAGGGTGACGAACTGTCTTGATGCCCATCTTGGTCAAATTGTCTGTGACAAGGATGAAGTTGTGAACTGGTGCATTGTCCTGCTGGAAATAGCACTGACCCTATTTGAAGAGTGCTGGCCTCTTCCGACTGAATCTCTTCCGGAACTCCCTTAAAAACCTCAAAATAGTAACCCTAACCCTAGCCCTAGCCCTTTGGCCAATCAAGTCTGGTCTATTGACATCCTTACTCCTGTCATACCTTTCATCATCCCTCACAGACTCCCTGCCTTCCTCGAATCTCTTATGTTACTGAAAAACTGATGTTCGATTTATGCAAGATGGTCAAAAAGTAGTCTGAAGCATTCTATACGTTTCTGTGGCGGCATTTTTTCCAAGTTTAAAACACAATTTTATTGCATATCGTTCTTCTAAAGTGTCCTCACGTCCAGATTGCACTTTTAAAACTCACTAGCTGTGACAATCAGGCTTTAGTAGGGTGTATTCCAATTGCTGTTGTAGCTGTTCATTTGAACGTGAAATCATAAAAATTGGTCAGTCATCTCATAAGATATATAGCAATACTATAGGGAATTTTCAAGAATCTACGACAATTTTAAATACCTGTACAAAAAAGTCTGGAAACTTATTGAAGGCACTGTGTATATAAGCAATTGTTTTCTTGATAGCTTTTATAATAAAATAATATCCTTTCCTACCTTGAAACTGGTAAAAACTTTGGCCTTGAAAATTTAAGCTTCCAACAATAAAGAGAATTTTCAATTTTTATAGTTTGAAAATTATCAAATCTGAAACGTCGTTTCTGAAATGTTTTTTTTTTTTAAGTAGTGTTCATAAAATAAACATCTAAATCACTTGATTTGTTTTAATAACAGACTTATTTGTTCGTTTGTTTCGGGCAACGCCACTCTCTTCTCTTTGTATGATATAAATCTGATATCATAGCCCATTAGAAGTAATAAAAATGAGGAAGTCATTTAAGTATTACTTTCAAATTTTTAATCAGTATTTCCTGTATCAGGAATAAGTGAAGATGGTGCATCTCTGTATATTCATAGATTTACACATGTGTGTAAGTGAGTTTGACATGCGTGTAAGTGTTAATGTGTGTGTGTTGGAGGATGCTGCTAGAGTATCTCATCCGTATGATGATGGGATATTCTGGGGACTTGTGTATAAACCGCTCCCAACCCTTCCACTCTCGCTTCCATCTGCTGTTAGTAAACGCACTTCCTCGATTCTTACAAAAGTCGTCTCCAAATATCGTCCAACCCTTTCCCAGTGAACACACACACACACACGTGTGCACACGCACACATAAGCACATAAGTACGCTCATAGACACATTGGGACGCACTGAACGCTTGAAAAGGTTTAGAAACAACGGTGGTAGGCATCTGTTCGTTGATCAATTAACCGAAGAGCTTAGCCCTCTGTAGACTCAGATGTGAACACCGATACATATCAGAAATATGAATCGGACAACTTTCATTACGAGCACCGACTTTCTCCTCATCCTTCTTTGCCCAAGATTTACGTCTCTCTCTCTCTCTCTCTCTTTCTCTCTCTCTCTCTCTCTCTCTCTCTCTCACACACACACACACACACACACACTTCTTGTCTTCTCGCACCCTCCTTCCCGCTTCGTCTATTTTCAGATCGGTCTTGTAGACATGGTTACTATCGATCTTGTTTCTTTCCCTCCTTTTATCGTATCATCCATTTCCTCCTCCTCCCCTCCTCCTCCTTCTTCTTCTTCTCCTTCTTCTTCTTCTCCTTCTTCTTCTTTAAACCTCTGACTCAGCGTCTAAAATAATAGCTAGTTTTGCCACGGTTTTAATGTTTGTTGTTGTCTCTTAGTCTTCTTCTCATCTTTCCTCTTTTTTCTTCTTCTCCTCACCTTCACCTTTCTCTTCTCCGCCTACTTTTCTCTCCTTCTCCTCCTTCCTTCCTTTCTTCTTCTTCTTCTTCTTCTTCTTCTTCTTCTTCTTCTTCTTCTTCTTCTTCTTCTTCTTCTTCTTCTTCTGACTTAGCGTCTAAAATAATAGCCAGTCTTAACATGCTTTCATCTTTGTTGTTGTCTCTTAGTCTTCTCTTCTTTTTTCTTCTTCTCCTTCTCACCTTCTTTATCTCCTCCTCCCTTTCTTCTTCTTCTTCTTCTTCTTCTTCTTCTTCTTCTTCTTCTTCTTCTTCTTCTTCTTCTTCAAACCTCTGACTCAGCGTCTAAAATAATAGATAGTTTTGCCACGCTTTCATCTTTGTTGTTGTCGTCCCTAAGTCGAGTTTGAATAGAAAACGGTGAAGACTAGCCGGCATTTGACTTGTTGAATTAATTTGCCAGCACAAATTTACTTCTGTCAATTAGTTTGACAACACCCTTTTAAGTTTTCAAACGTTCATTTTTCTTTTCTTTTTTTTTTCTTTGTGTGTGTGTGTGTTTTTTGTTTTTGACCTCCCAATGTAAATTGAAGTTATACTAAAATGAAGGAGTCTTAAAACTCAGTAAGCTAATTCAGAGGAAGAACTTCAGAAATTGTCCGTATATAATTGGATCGTGTGTGTGTGTGTGTGTGTGTGTGTGTGTGTGTGAGAGAGAGAGAGAGAGAGAGAGAGAGAGAGAGAGAGAGAGTGTGTGTAAAGCTTACATCACATGTGAAAGTTTTGTAAATATTTTAAACGCTGCAGAAAATGCTCGTATAATCAAACGTTAGAGTTGGGCATTGTATTATTTGAGATGAACACAGAATAGAGCTATTGAATGAGATACTTTTTGGATTCAGATGAGAGAGAGACAGAGAGAGAGAGAGACAGACAGAGAGAGAGAGAGAGAGAGAGAGAGAGAGAGAGATATGGACATAACAACTTGTCTCTTCAACATAAATGAGGAGTGATAAGATCTTCAGACATGCGTCAGTGAATATGGCCACATACAAAAAAGAAAAAAAAAAAGAGAGAAAGGCCTCGATTAGTTTTAATAGAGAGTAGACAGAACAACAATAATAATAATAATAATAATAATAATAATAATAATATAAAAAAATTACGACCCAAGTTAGGATGGTGTGTCAATAATTTTTCTAAGAGATACAAGATGTGTAGCCTTTTGCTTACTAGCGTCACTAGAGAAATAATATTTAGACACAATCAACAACCGTAGTTGAACAAATGAGTTAATTAGTTGAGATAACTTCCTGCAGGGTAGAGACGCTATATCGAAAGCAGGGTGTGTGTAGTTAGGGGGTAAATGAACGGGATGAAGTGGTGTGGTGGAGTTGGGATAAAATAAGTACCCCTAACCAAGAGTGTGTATCTGATAGCGCTCGCTGTTTGGGTGTGGCAGAGTTATCTGCCAACGTTTATACTGTCTATAAGCAGCGGAGACAAAGAAGAGACATTTAATACTTGCCTGATCGAAGAAGAAGAAAAAAAAAATTTTTTTTTTTTTTAGTGAATTGTCGCTCCCACGAGATGACAACTTTCGAGAATTGGTTTTAGCCTGCTTTTATCTTGTTTTTTGTTGTTTTTTGGGGGGGAGGGTCCTTTTTTTGGCGTGTTTGTTTAAGCGTCAGTACTTGTTTCAAGTATCAAAAGACAATCCAACAAAATATAAAACAAAAAGGAATAATAATAATAAAAAATAATGGAGTCGATAAACAATTCTTGACTTTGATGGATAACAATTTAGAAACCTGATGCCTGATTTTCAGTTTCTTTATCAGCGTATCCATGTTCACCACTAATAGCATGTGTAGTAATTAATAAATTATTAATTAATTATCTACTCTAATCATATTTCCTTAATAAATATCTCGTGAAATATAAGAGTTTCTTTTTGTTTTTAATATTATCCATCGTATTTTTTAAACTGTATCTTCTGCAAACAAAAGGATGTTTCCTAGATATGACACTAGACTGTATCTGATGGCAAGGATGTAGTAGTACTCCTTCATTACCATTAC